>KK499903.1:366913-417593 GCA_000688715.1 Glossina pallidipes
GTGCCCAACAGTGCCGCACCTCTGGTAAACGCTTGCAAAAAATCCATTTAGGCATATCCGCGAATCGTTTATCCGTCTGTCTGTCCCTGTGCCTAACTGTGTCGTATCTGTGGCAAGTATTATCCCGTTTATGATCCAAACAAGGGCAAGATCACGGCTACAGTATCCACACATATATGCAACCTATGCTGAGAATATCCCTGCTTTCCGTGTTTTTTGCTCGTTGATCATAAGTTGCAATAGATATACGATATAAAGCTCAGCAAAATTATTCTACAGAAATAGAAAAAATCAGCCACGCCCACTCAATATTATGAAATATGCAAATTTATATATTTCCTTTTTTTTGATCTTGATTTTATAGGATAATGGTGATCGATATTAAAGGTGAGTTATGTTGAAATGTGGAAGAACTGTCTGCTTTCTTCTAAACAGGAAACCCATTGAAAATGTACTGGATTGGATAAGTGTTGAACATCTTTTGTCGTATGTTCTAAGTGGCCTTCTTAGATTCCACGTTTGTTAGGTTTGTTTGTTTCTTTTCCAATTCCTCTGCAATTTCTAATAGTGAAACCAATTTTAAATGGTCTCAGACCTGATGGTACAAATTTGAAACAAGCCTCGAAACTAGCAGCAGAGTGAGTAATAATTGCAACTGCCAAGACAGTGCTCGCGTGTTGAAATCTCCGTGCAGTTGAGTAGGCTTGGTCGGATCTATGGTGAGTGTGCAGTTGACAAAGACTTGAAAACTTATAGATTTGGGCACACATTCACTCCTTATTACCTTCTTTCCCCAAGTCCAGCTCTACTTAATATTTTGAAGAGTTTTTATTTTGCTTTGAATGATTTTTTATTATCGACTAAGACGAGACTATCCTTTCAATTTACCATTCGATGTCTTTCGTAGAGGAGAAGCGAAGGGCTCCCAGATCTACGAAATTTTCAAATTCATGTCGCACACTGAAAACACTTTAATTTCTTTCAGATTTCTTTGGAATATTTTTGGAAATTATTTACATGGCGAAGACCCGAATTAAATGACCTTTATTTGACTTTTAAAAATTTTGGTTTGAGAACAATTTTTTTTATATATATTTTCTTCTTTTGCTAAGACCTTAATGATTTTTAATTATCTCTCTTTGTCAACACGTAATAATTTTTATTACATATCGTATGCATATGTATATATATATACATATATATATACATATATATATATGTCTTTGTATTTGCCAGCATTGGTGTTTATTATAAAGCAAAGTATTGTTTACGGGTACATTTCAGAGTTTGCATTGACATTTTCAATTTTTATGCTCACTATTACAGGATGATGGTCTCTCAAGTTTTTCGATTTCTTTGTAACGCAATAAAATATGTCTCAAAGGTCATGTGAAGTTTATAAGGAACCGTTTAATTGGGGTTTTAAAGGCTGTCGCGATGGGTTTCCTTGCCCATTGATTTTTCCCTGCCCGTTTGTCTGTCCAGTTGACCTTATTTTTTCTATTCCTTTTTTCCTATCTCTGTCCTTACGTCCATTGTAGGTTGTAAAGATCGTAAGGAAGGAAAACCTTTCGACATAAGTTCTTAAGTGAAACTTTTCCAAGGCACTTATAACACTTACGGTGTGATAGTAAAAATATTCAAAATAATTGGGGTTTTAAAAGCTATCGCGATGAGTTTCCTTGCCCATCGGTTTTTCCCTGCCCGTTTGTCTTTCCAGTTGATCTTATTTTTTCTATTCCTTTTTTCTTATCTCTGTCCTTACGTCCATTGTAGGTTGTTAAGATCGTAAGGAAGGAAAACCTTTCGACATAAGTTCTTAAGTGAAACTTTTCGAAGGCACTTATAACACTCATAGTGTCATAGTAAAAATATTCAAAATAATTGGGGTTTTAAAGGCTAACGCGATGGGTTTCCATGCCCATCGGTTTTTCCCTGCCCGTTTGTCTGTCCAGTTGACCTTAGTTTCTTGCGATCGAAAGAGCCTTGACAGAGATTATGATACATTTGTCAATGTAGGGGTGTTGTCGATGCGCTTTAAAGCATTTTTAACCTTTTTGTTTGGTTACCTCAAGCGTATTATGTAAGCGAAATGATATTTTGTGGGTCACTCAGTTGTCCGTTGAAACAATATAAACAAAACGACAAACATTAAATAGATTAATGTTTAGTTGAATTTCAAGCGAACATTTTTGTGTGTCTGGCAGTGAATATTAAATGAAAAAGAAAAAAAAAACTTAAATAAAAACGAAAGGAATGCAACTGTATGTGTGACCAAGCCTAGAGTTAATGTGAAGCTAATTCTGATACTCTGAATATATTGCCCTAATGAAGGAAATTTTCTTCGGCTTCATTTCTGTCCAAAGTAATACCAATTTCAGTTTGCCGGCGTGGAGTCTTTATAAGTTCACCTAAAAGGATTCCTTTCAACGTCAGGAGTCTTCTCGTCTCTCTGCCACAATTCTTATTAGGTTAGTGTATAGTTGGATTAGAACAACAAACATAAGGTATTTATTTCTTTTCTATGCACTTCTACACGTCTCTAACCTGCAATTGAAGTCAATAAGTAAGAAAAGTGATGCTTGCCCAGTGGTTCGGGAAACTTAAGCATACAAAAACTCTTCACTTCTTTGCTCCTGTATTGCTTGGTACAGAGATTATATATTATATATGTAATGAGGTTGGCCTCGAATTAAAAGCATTTTTAGTCATTTTTTCTTGTTTTGTATATATTTTCCACGCAACCTAGTATCGACTTGGCTTTAAATTAAATGCAAAAGCAATTTATATAAAGGCAAGAATCTTTCTACTCCTTTGCTTGTTCCTTCCACCTGATATGGAGTTAATTTCAAGTTACACATTAAGAATAGATCTACAGTGGAAGTGGAAATACTCAGCATACTCAGGAAGAAATACAGGCAAACGTCATCTTTTGCTCTTTCTTCTTCGTATTCTATAAGAAGTTGCTGTAATGCTATTAAGTGTTTGCAAAAATTTTGATCATCGATCGATTCCTACAAGTGAAAATGATAAAGAAATGGGAAATACCAGAGTGCCAAGCGATTGAATTCGATGAATAAAAGTTTTCCATTTAATATTATTGAGATATTCAGCGTACGAGGACGCTTGGCCGGCACGCGGGTTCGCAAAGATGAAAAAGTGCGAAAATGGGTTGTTAGGTGGATTGTTGCCAAACCAATATAAGTTCTTTCGACATGTTATCGCCATGTTGCTAGAAATATCGTAAAATGTTTAATAAAAATAATGGAAACTATTTGGATTTTCCCCAATAAATGACTTTTTCAACTGCAAAAAGTGATCAACATTTCTGCAAACATTTAATATATCAAAAATTTCATTTGCATTTCCAGAATTCCTTGATAAAATGGAATAAAATGAAAGACAATTTTCATGACCCTCTATTCTCTATATGCGGGCTAAAAGATATTAAGTTTTGAATTACAAAGAGCAAGAGGGAGAAATGTCTTTAATGGTAGAGATAGTTTCCTGCATGTACTTAACGTACTTATAAAATTGACGCCCCCTTCAGTAACAAAAGAGATGTAATTTACTCTCTACCCTTTCTTTACTATCAGTCTGTCTGTCTGTCTGTCCGTCTGTCTGTCATTTAATATTTATTAAATTAAGTACGAGTCACATATTGATGTTCAAAAATACTCTAGAGAGTCTTTAAAACACATCTCTCTGCACTGAAGTTGGCTGTGTATGTGCGAACGATTTAATTTACTGTAAATGCTTGAATTTATTTTAAGAAAATTAAACAAAGAATCGTAACAAAAACCCTTTACTTATTGACATTTGTAGATTCATATCATAATTCCATTAAATCTCTCATGCTATAAATTTTTTATGTCTCGGTTGTTTTGTTTTTTTTGTTTTTTTTTTTTATGTCAATCATCACACAGTCAAAGATCTTGCCTTAGCATACCAATCGTTTTTACATTCTTTTGCAATACACACTAAGGGTGAGTTTGTCTTCATAAAAAGCAAAATGGTAGCACAAAAATTCTTATTAGATTTTTCTTCTTCTTCTTATTTTTCCTTTATTATTTCTCTTATTAATGTCTTTTAATTGTGTGTATAAGTTTTCGGTTCGTTTTTAATATCCAAAGCAAATAGGGGTTGAGAGAGTATTGGGAATTGTTTTGTTGTTATCTTCTTTCCATTGCATTATGATGTTGCTTTTGCAATAAAAATAATAACAATAATAATAATAATGAAAAAAAAAAAAGGAAAAACCACGCCTAATACATACATTTATGTATGGCCATAATACAATCTAAACACATTCACACATAACGACATACAATAAAGCATGTTCCCCGTATGTGATATGAATGACTGTACGTTTTTATGATATGTACGCATGTATGTGTCGTATAAAATGGTTCGGTCATTTATAAGTAATTCTTTCGCTTTTATATACATTTGCACTTTCTCTATCTTTATTGTATGCTTTCTTCATTTCATGTCTCTTTCTCATCGTTTCGTCACACATTTGTCCTTTCACAACTAAGATATTGATTTGTGATTGCCTTAATGATTCTTATGCTTGGAAGCTTTTTCATATATTTTCCTTTCTTACGATGATTTTATGAATTTTATTAAAACGAATTTGCTAGGAAAATGTTCTTGTTCTGTCTTTGGAAGACTTTGTACTAATTTTCATAAAGGATTTGAAGAGAAGTTTGCTGAAAGATTATATAAAATTCAAATTGAAATAAAAGTTGAAAAGTTAAGTTGTTGCTTAGGAGTCGACTTTGAGTATTGCAAGCGAGAATTGTAAGAGAGAATTGTGCATTTTTTTTAATCAATAATTTTTTTTTTTATTTAATATTATTATTATTATTATTATTAATGTAGACAGTTGTAAATTCAAAGGCTAAAGTTTTAAGGCACTAGCATCTAAGGCTATCGGGTTTATTGAAAACTTGAATGACATGTTACTTGAGATCCTTTGCCTAGTTGCTCACTCAGACGGATTATTTGTTATACTTTATGTTTTTATTAAAAATTAAAATTTTAAATTTCCATTTCTTAAGTTTCGTAAAGTCTTTGAGAGTGAATTACTTCGGCTTGGTTAGGCTTGGATCGAAAATTTACACTTTCCATAATAATAGTGTCCTTCACCAGTTGTGGTACAAGATACACACAGTTTGTGTGGGTGTATGTAATATCTAGAAGAACTTGAGATCGATCCACTTTTATCATACCGACTTAAGTTTGTCTGTCCGTCTGTCCAACACTTTTTCTTGTGTTCGAACGTTGGATATATGTCAAATCTTTCTAGATGTTGCATACATCCGAACAAACTTAAGATAACCTTTTACCACAAGTGATTTAGGCCTAACGATTATAAATTATGTTCGCTCTAACGAACTACGATAAAAGAGAATCAAGGAAATATTTACTAAAATAAGTAATTAAGCGGTTAAAAGCATTCATTCTACATCGGCAGATGCATAAATGTCAAAATTTGAGATTACTATGTCAAATTGGTGCTCGTTCATAACACGGATTATCTTCTCTTCAAAGGCCGATATATTCGATAGCGAGCGAAGGCATGATGGGAAAAATGCCATAGTCAATTATTATTAGTAGTTTTCAAAAGCTTGTTCCGATCTTTACTCTCTACGCCCATCTAATGGTTTCGACGAATAGAGAAAGTGTAAACTTTCTTCCAAACGGCTTATATAACATTCAACTATTACTTGCCTTCAATTCGATAGATTGCAAAATTTAAAAAAAAAAAATAATAAAAATAAGAAATTTTTTAAATGTTTACAATACTCAAGCATAAGTCTCGCTATCCCCGGAAGAGGCAGAGATTTCCTTCCTTGAAGAGAGGTCCTTTTTTTGTTATATCAAAGCGTAAAGCTTAAGCTTTATTCAGAAAAATTGTAAACTTTTAGTAACAGATACGCTCGGAATTTGTTTTTGTTTTTTTTTCTTGTTATAGAAAGCAAGTCCACAGATTGAAATATATTGTGCTTATGCTATTAAGCTATCAAGACATATTTTGTACTCCTTTAATACATTTCACTTTTGAAAGAGTTATCTACTTGAATGTCCATCCGTCTATCTGTTGACTTATCAATATATTGATTTGCTTGGGTATCGGCTGAATTTTTCAAAGTTGAGGCCCTTTCGCTATACCCTACACCACCTGTGGCACAGAAATATATTACGTTTGAGCGAATGTATGAAGCAGTCAGAACGACTTGGGATCGACTCACATTTTGAATCAAACTAAACTTGCCTGTCGATCCGTCCACATGTCTCCCTTCCTACCCCACATTCTCATGTTCAACTTAAAGGTCCCAATTTTTGAGATATATCGATAAAACGGCGTACGTATGCCGGCGTATTTTAGCCCGAAGACGAACACTATTGAAAATGGTTCGGATCGGATCATTTTTTCGAACACTTCACATATACAGCCTTATTCTAAAGAGCCTTTTTATAAATAAATGTAATAAAGGAAGTAGTGTAGGGTATTTAATCGCCGCGACCTGGCACACATTTTTTGCGAACAGTCTGTGGTGAGAAGCGAGGCGAAAGTGTTATAATCGAAAACGTGAAACTTGAATTTTTTAGGTGAAAACGAAAATGACTTAAATAATCTTGTATGCAAATAAGGCGATTCCGCGCCCCCCAGTCTTGAATAACTCCTTATAACAATTTTATAAGTGTTGCTGCATAGACGTATGAAAGGAAACTTATGCATACCATTATGTACCAAGGAATTACTCGTCTTCTGTTTATATACTATTGGCTTGCTTTATATGCAAAATTCTTGAAATTGGATGGTGTTGGGTAAAAAAACCACAAGGACTCCTTCTTCANGACATGTTATCGCCATGTTGCTAGAAATATCGTAAAATGTTTAATAAAAATAATGGAAACTATTTGGATTTTCCCCAATAAATGACTTTTTCAACTGCAAAAAGTGATCAACATTTCTGCAAACATTTAATATATCAAAAATTTCATTTGCATTTCCAGAATTCCTTGATAAAATGGAATAAAATGAAAGACAATTTTCATGACCCTCTATTCTCTATATGCGGGCTAAAAGATATTAAGTTTTGAATTACAAAGAGCAAGAGGGAGAAATGTCTTTAATGGTAGAGATAGTTTCCTGCATGTACTTAACGTACTTATAAAATTGACGCCCCCTTCAGTAACAAAAGAGATGTAATTTACTCTCTACCCTTTCTTTACTATCAGTCTGTCTGTCTGTCTGTCCGTCTGTCTGTCATTTAATATTTATTAAATTAAGTACGAGTCACATATTGATGTTCAAAAATACTCTAGAGAGTCTTTAAAACACATCTCTCTGCACTGAAGTTGGCTGTGTATGTGCGAACGATTTAATTTACTGTAAATGCTTGAATTTATTTTAAGAAAATTAAACAAAGAATCGTAACAAAAACCCTTTACTTATTGACATTTGTAGATTCATATCATAATTCCATTAAATCTCTCATGCTATAAATTTTTTATGTCTCGGTTGTTTTGTTTTTTTTGTTTTTTTTTTTTATGTCAATCATCACACAGTCAAAGATCTTGCCTTAGCATACCAATCGTTTTTACATTCTTTTGCAATACACACTAAGGGTGAGTTTGTCTTCATAAAAAGCAAAATGGTAGCACAAAAATTCTTATTAGATTTTTCTTCTTCTTCTTATTTTTCCTTTATTATTTCTCTTATTAATGTCTTTTAATTGTGTGTATAAGTTTTCGGTTCGTTTTTAATATCCAAAGCAAATAGGGGTTGAGAGAGTATTGGGAATTGTTTTGTTGTTATCTTCTTTCCATTGCATTATGATGTTGCTTTTGCAATAAAAATAATAACAATAATAATAATAATGAAAAAAAAAAAAGGAAAAACCACGCCTAATACATACATTTATGTATGGCCATAATACAATCTAAACACATTCACACATAACGACATACAATAAAGCATGTTCCCCGTATGTGATATGAATGACTGTACGTTTTTATGATATGTACGCATGTATGTGTCGTATAAAATGGTTCGGTCATTTATAAGTAATTCTTTCGCTTTTATATACATTTGCACTTTCTCTATCTTTATTGTATGCTTTCTTCATTTCATGTCTCTTTCTCATCGTTTCGTCACACATTTGTCCTTTCACAACTAAGATATTGATTTGTGATTGCCTTAATGATTCTTATGCTTGGAAGCTTTTTCATATATTTTCCTTTCTTACGATGATTTTATGAATTTTATTAAAACGAATTTGCTAGGAAAATGTTCTTGTTCTGTCTTTGGCAGACTTTGTACTAATTTTCATAAAGGATTTGAAGAGAAGTTTGCTGAAAGATTATATAAAATTCAAATTGAAATAAAAGTTGAAAAGTTAAGTTGTTGCTTAGGAGTCGACTTTGAGTATTGCAAGCGAGAATTGTAAGAGAGAATTGTGCATTTTTTTTAATCAATAATTTTTTTTTTTATTTAATATTATTATTATTATTATTATTAATGTAGACAGTTGTAAATTCAAAGGCTAAAGTTTTAAGGCACTAGCATCTAAGGCTATCGGGTTTATTGAAAACTTGAATGACATGTTACTTGAGATCCTTTGCCTAGTTGCTCACTCAGACGGATTATTTGTTATACTTTATGTTTTTATTAAAAATTAAAATTTTAAATTTCCATTTCTTAAGTTTCGTAAAGTCTTTGAGAGTGAATTACTTCGGCTTGGTTAGGCTTGGATCGAAAATTTACACTTTCCATAATAATAGTGTCCTTCACCAGTTGTGGTACAAGATACACACAGTTTGTGTGGGTGTATGTAATATCTAGAAGAACTTGAGATCGATCCACTTTTATCATACCGACTTAAGTTTGTCTGTCCGTCTGTCCAACACTTTTTCTTGTGTTCGAACGTTGGATATATGTCAAATCTTTCTAGATGTTGCATACATCCGAACAAACTTAAGATAACCTTTTACCACAAGTGATTTAGGCCTAACGATTATAAATTATGTTCGCTCTAACGAACTACGATAAAAGAGAATCAAGGAAATATTTACTAAAATAAGTAATTAAGCGGTTAAAAGCATTCATTCTACATCGGCAGATGCATAAATGTCAAAATTTGAGATTACTATGTCAAATTGGTGCTCGTTCATAACACGGATTATCTTCTCTTCAAAGGCCGATATATTCGATAGCGAGCGAAGGCATGATGGGAAAAATGCCATAGTCAATTATTATTAGTAGTTTTCAAAAGCTTGTTCCGATCTTTACTCTCTACGCCCATCTAATGGTTTCGACGAATAGAGAAAGTGTAAACTTTCTTCCAAACGGCTTATATAACATTCAACTATTACTTGCCTTCAATTCGATAGATTGCAAAATTTAAAAAAAAAAAATAATAAAAATAAGAAATTTTTTAAATGTTTACAATACTCAAGCATAAGTCTCGCTATCCCCGGAAGAGGCAGAGATTTCCTTCCTTGAAGAGAGGTCCTTTTTTTGTTATATCAAAGCGTAAAGCTTAAGCTTTATTCAGAAAAATTGTAAACTTTTAGTAACAGATACGCTCGGAATTTGTTTTTGTTTTTTTTTCTTGTTATAGAAAGCAAGTCCACAGATTGAAATATATTGTGCTTATGCTATTAAGCTATCAAGACATATTTTGTACTCCTTTAATACATTTCACTTTTGAAAGAGTTATCTACTTGAATGTCCATCCGTCTATCTGTTGACTTATCAATATATTGATTTGCTTGGGTATCGGCTGAATTTTTCAAAGTTGAGGCCCTTTCGCTATACCCTACACCACCTGTGGCACAGAAATATATTACGTTTGAGCGAATGTATGAAGCAGTCAGAACGACTTGGGATCGACTCACATTTTGAATCAAACTAAACTTGCCTGTCGATCCGTCCACATGTCTCCCTTCCTACCCCACATTCTCATGTTCAACTTAAAGGTCCCAATTTTTGAGATATATCGATAAAACGGCGTACGTACGCCGGCGTATTTTAGCCCGAAGACGAACACTATTGAAAATGGTTCGGATCGGATCATTTTTTCGAACACTTCACATATACAGCCTTATTCTAAAGAGCCTTTTTATAAATAAATGTAATAAAGGAAGTAGTGTAGGGTATTTAATCGCCGCGACCTGGCACACATTTTTTGCGAACAGTCTGTGGTGAGAAGCGAGGCGAAAGTGTTATAATCGAAAACGTGAAACTTGAATTTTTTAGGTGAAAACGAAAATGACTTAAATAATCTTGTATGCAAATAAGGCGATTCCGCGCCCCCCAGTCTTGAATAACTCCTTATAACAATTTTATAAGTGTTGCTGCATAGACGTATGAAAGGAAACTTATGCATACCATTATGTACCAAGGAATTACTCGTCTTCTCTGTATATACTATTGGCTTGCTTTATATGCAAAATTCTTGAAATTGGATGGTGTTGGGTAAAAAAACCACAAGGACTCCTTCTTCACCTTTATGAGAATAATTTTTTTTTGTTTAGGTTTTATTTTTGTTTTAATTTTTTTTTTTTTTTTTTTTTAGAAAACTTTTAAGCAACATAAGAGAAGAACTTTCCTATAACGAAACTATTTGAAATTTTACCGAGAAGTATATATGTGTAGATGTATATGTGTACAATATATACCGATAGCACTGGCAGTGGCTAACAAACATGGAGACAGGCAAGTGAAAAGTGTTCAACTAAAGATTTTAACCTAAAGAATAAGGATAATGATGTTGAAGAAGTCATATGTACGATATTTTGTTGAGGTAAGAGACCGACGTGGGGGGGGGGGGACGAGAAGGTGGGTTTAGCAAAGTAAAGAGATAGTAGTTATGTTTGTCATGTTTTACAAAACTTAATGGTTAGATCCTGTAGGCTATTTCTTACCCTTCTGTTATCAGAAACAAAAACTCACTTATTGTGTATATGCACATACATACATATATACATGTTTGTATAGCTATAGTTATATGAAATTTAGGTAATAGAAAACCAGTTCTCCATAAGTTGTCTGCGTTTGCTGGGGGCAGGGGGAACTGCTGACCTAGCGGAGACGGGAAGGAGGTGAAGGGTAAACAACCCCCATGTGCGTGCATATGTGTGTTTGTAATAAACTTCTTTATATATATAAAGCAAAAAGTTTTCTACATACAACTGTATGCATATAGACTAGAACTTCTTTCAAAAAAAAAAAAAAGAAAAAAAAAAAGCAAAAAGGAAAACAACTTTCTAATGAATTTCAAAATACCTCGCAGTGTGGAAGAGCAGGAAGTTATCGGGTATGGTATTAAAACTTTCTTCTCTTGAAAATATGCTTAATTTTTTCTTGCCTCCTTCCCTTCCCTTCTATTTCAATATATTAAGGAAAACGAGCAAAACTTTTACTTATCGTTTCGTTTTGCTTCTTTTTCTTCTTCTTCTTATTCGTATTCTTCTTGTTTATATACGCTTGTAAATGTTTATATGTACGAGTTTCGTTTCTTTTAATGTGAATCTGGTAATTTTTTACTTTTTCTTTTTTTCAATTTTTATTCTTTTTTTGTAATATTTTTCTTTTTTTTCAGAAAAACTTTTCACTAAAATCTCATTTATTAAAGCTTTTTATTTTTCTTCTTTATTTTCTCCAAAAATGTTCTAAAAGAGGAAACGAACAAATGACGTCAACATTTGTTGCTAATTGTGTGTGTTGTGTTGTGTTGCTGGTTTGAATATTTTTGACTTATATTTATTTGTTATACAAAGTTTACGTTTTGCCATAAATTCATGAACAATACAATATCGTAACTGTTTGATGAATCTATATATATATATATATGTATATGTTATACATGTGTGTATTTGTGTGAGTTATATATATATATATATATATATGTATATATATTATATATATTTGTATATACCTGTAATAGTAGTAGTAATATCTATACAGTCGAGGCTTACAGCATATCGTCATTTTTGAAGGTGACTTTGGTGTGATTTTTTGGTCTTGGCTCACTTTTTGCACGATGTTCGTTTGATTGATCGGTTATTTCCGGGTCGCAGATCCAAGTCTCATCTCCCGTAATACTGCGTTTCATGGCCTATTGATAATCAGAAATCATTTCCTCACAAACCGTTGTAAAAATCCGAAAACGTACTTTTTGTGTTGTACAAAGACAAGCGTAGCTGAAACACAACTGACGTTTATGATGTGAAAGTTGAGACAGATATTCCTCACAGTCTTACCGATTTCGAAAAGTAAAAAAACTGTTCCGATAGTCAATATGTCCGCTCAGTTTAACTTGAATATTGGTCTTATTTTTTGGTCACAGTATTATGTGTATAAATAGATTACAATGTGCTTGTTTTTGTATGAGTGTGTGCGTGAGTGTAGGTTTTCAAGCACAAGAAAGCAAATAGAAACAATATTAATATCATTTTAAAAGAAGTTTCATGTGAACGTGAGAATATTTCTTGCAGATGTGACCTTTGTCCAGTCGTCCAAACAGAAGACAAAACCAAGTATCCTACGAAACCCGTTTAAGATAAATTTAATCAGCCAATTTATCTCTCTAAAAACAAAAAAAAAAAAAAAAAAATGATGCTCTTTAGCAATTTCTTCCCGTAAGGGTTGAAATGTAATGTGATTTATAAATTTTTGTATCAAGAAAATTTTTGATTTTCCGTCAAAAAAAAAAAAAAAGGGTTTCTTGAATTGTATTTAGTTTGCTTTACTATAACGCAGCTCGCAAATACTCACGTAAAAGTTTCTTCCTCTCTTCTAGTTTCGGCGACTTTTGCGAGTATGTCATCTAAATCGTTCGACCCGATGCGAATTTTTTTCTCTTTTACTTTCTTCTACAGACCTCGTCGTCAGGCAACTGAATTCAGTCAAGACAATTTTGCCTTTTACCTGCTGCGGTATCAAATATGAGAAGTGGTGTGTAGTCAAAAATCTTCTCTGTAGGCAAGGCAAGAGCCATGTAAAGTTTCCAATGGTTTAGTGCCTTTGCGATATTCTATTTGGCTTAACCACGACCAAGACGATATTCGCGTACGAATCGTAACGCAAGCAGTCATTCGCTGGTCTACTTTTCGTAGAACTCTTTCTTTTTATTTATCGACCTAGGCATACTGATCCCGCGCTTTAGCGATTATTCATTTGGCTTAACCGCGGCCAACACGATATTCTTCAAAGGATTGTAAGCTGTCGCTGTACTTTCCGTATGACTTTTCTTTTTTATTTAGCGACTTAGACATACTAATCCCTCTGTGGCCCGCATAATTCGCACTGTATTCTTATCGATTATCGGCGTTAGGCAATGTGTAATGATCACTTTGGCTTCCTGATCCGCCATTCGATTTTTTTCTGATGCATTTTAAATATGTCAGCGGTTACATAAGAATCCCGCCTGTGAAATTGCTGTTCACCAGCATTCAAAATTCAGTGCAGTAGGCTTAAGTTTATTCCTAACTACACTGAGTATGCTCAGTCAATGAAGGCATTAGGCCGGTTAGGCATAGCATACCCATCCGTTAGGCCAACTAGGACAACTTCTTATAGCTTTTTTTCTTCACTTCTTTGTGACCGTCAGCGTTTTACATGAGTAGCGGACATCTCAACAAAAAGTGGAATATTTACCACCTTGCGACCTCCCTTGGCGTATAGGTAATTACGATGACAATATACTGCGTAAAACGGACCATTTAGTAAACAATGACAGGCAATTTTTTGATTTCAGATAAAGGATATAGACGTAGAATCGTCGAAGCAAACATAACTTCAGGTCTAACAAGTTTAATGGGATTTTCTCTCAGTTAATTCGATTTTTTGTCAAAACTTAAAGGATTTTTTTTATTACAATTTTTTCTATACCCTACACCACTTGTGGTGCAAAGGTACATTAAATTTGTGCAAACGTACGCAACATTCAAAAGAACTTGAAATGGATTCACCTTTTATTACACCGATCGATTTAAAATCATTTTCTAAGTTTGTCTGTCCGTCTGTCCGTCTTGCTTACTTTTGTTCCACATAAGCAGGTCGCAATTTTTGAGAGATATTAATGAAATTTGATATACTGGGCCAAGGATAAACGCTATTGAGAATGGTTCTGATCAGACGACTTTTTCGATCACTTCCCATATAAAGCCGTATTTTGGAAAAAAGAAATATCAATACCGGGAAAAGACTTTGCTTAGTAATTAGTCAAGTTTTGTTTTATAAAAAGTGTTATAATTAATTTCCATTAAATTGTTAAAGTTTTAATATCCTTGCATATCCTTGCGCATAAAATATTTCGCAAGGTTCGCGGAGGGCAAAAGGCTACTGGTATTTCTGAAAATTATAAAGCTTTTACTTGATTAATTAGCGCATTCATCAGTTTTAATAAAATTTTCTTGTGCCATAAAACCAAAGTACAATCCCACTGTCAACAATTTTAGCATTTATGGCGTCACATAACCAATGTGCCAAAGCATTTGTAATATAAGAATTAATGTCAGATATAAAGATTGGTTGAGAATAATATTTCAAGTGTTTACTTTTCAAGCAGAAGAGAGAGAGGGTGACAGTGAGAAGGAGGTAGAGGGAAAGAGAGAGAGAGATAGAGAGGAGGGAACCAAGCCTTAATAGATAAAAATTTCAAATTTTTTTTTTTTTTTTTTTTTTTTGGAATTGTCTCTGCACAAGATATCATTACATAATAATGGACATGTTTCGTAAGTGTAAACTACTCGGGCTTAAAGAAATTTAAATTCCAATTTCTTTCTCTTATAAAAACTTGTTAAAGCATACGATTTAAAACGTCGTCTCTGAGCTATAATAATATTTTTTTTTTTTTTTTTTTAATTGTTTTGACTGTCAGTCTTAAGTAAAGACGCAAGACAATAACAATACAAACTAAGGCAAAAAAAAAAATAAATAAATAAATAAATAAATAAAAAAAGGGAAAGAATAATAAAAGAATGATGTAAATAAGAAACAAGACAGAAAATTTTAATTGAAAAGTTTAATTTACAAAATCTACACAGACGCAGGCAGGCATATATACAACTATTTACATATATATATATATATATATATATATATGTTAAAATACATATATACACATATATAAACGTAAATATGTATGTATGCCATGTATATTTCATTAAACCACATGTTCAAGTAAATGAAATTTAAGAATTTCTCTCAAATTCGTTGTCTTCAACTCCCGTATGGCTTAACGAGTAGTTGGAGGGGTCGGTAAGTGAAATTCTTACATGTTTTACAGTAAATTGTGTGAGCTTGTGTTTGTCTGTATGTTCATACAATTCCTTATAAATCCTTAAACAAATGTCTGGCCATGCCAGGCTTTATAATACCGTACTATAGTACATACGGCGACATATGTCCACAGAAGAGTAAGTAGTCAGTGTTTTTTTATACTTTCTGCAATCACTACGCAATTATGAAGATAAACAACTTTTGTCATGCAAATTGTAAATTAAAAAAAAAAAAAAAAAAACATTTTTAAATAGCCTACGATGCTGAATGAAAATTTTTGTCCGTCCATTAGTCTGTTTGTTATAGCTCGAAATCTCATGGTAGAAAAAATGTAGAGACTTAACAAATGTATTTTTAATTCATGATGATCTTAATTTACATTAAAATGAGGCCCATTCGCTTCTCAAAAAACCCCTAAACGATGATAAAGAAAACATCAAGAGAATATCCATGCATTATACACGTATAATTGGTTAACGACATAAATCAAACAAGTGTACACACTTGTACACATTGTAGTTAGGATCTTCTGCAATTTGAGTACAGTTTTCATTGTTTAATTAACGAAGACTATCTTGTCTTTCGAATGCTGGGTATCCAAGATCCGCCTCAAGATGAATTCATTCCCATGTTCGTATGTAAAAAAGTATATCTTATATGTCTAGGACGCATTAACATTCACATATATGCGTATAAGTTGTTTAAATATATACAAGGCGAAACGTATATATATATATATATATATATATATATATATATGTATATATATATGTGTATAGTGTAAGTCTACAATCTCAAAATTTTAAAACAATTGAGACCATTATTACACTTTGTTCTCTTGTGATAGTTGATTTTTCTTCTTTTCTACTTGCTTTTCTATGTCTGTCTCTTTGTCTGCGCATATATTTTATTAAATGTCTTTCGTTGTGTATTCATTTCTTTGTTTTTCTGAAAGTTTTTCTACATATGCATGTACATATATACATACATATTTAAATATATATGTGAAGATATATATGTATTAAATGTCATGTTGTATTTTATTCCGGTTCCTTACATGTATTATACTATATTGTACTCGATGCATGTTTTTGGCAAATGAATAAAATAGCAAAATATGTAGCCACCAGCTATTCAAACCAACTAGTTTGGTTGCTGATATTTTCTTATCTTATTCGTTGCTATTAAGAACTTTATGTAGCTGGTTTAATACAGAACTTGAAGTAAAAGAGGAGAAGAAAAAAAAAATAGTTTTAAAGCCTAAGAGAAATTATGTATGTATTCGATAAGCTGAATATAAGTTTTTGCTGCCTATTTGAAATTCTGTTCGTCTGTCCGTTTGCCAAGACTACCAAGAGTTTTCTTAAAAGCCTCCTCTTTTTCAATTTTCGTCAGCTTAGTTAGGATCAGAAATGTAATCAACAATTGTGAAAATTTAAAAAAAAAAATAAGTTACTCGTTGCTGCATTGGCTTGTTACATTAACTATTTTAGTTCTTAATTATCTTAAGTCAATCGAAGAAAGTTAAACGTGCTTTCTAGTCAAAGTCAAGAAGCTATTCCGGCTAGATTTGTATCGCAGAGCACGGTTCCTTTGGTTGGACACATAAACTTAGGATGCACTCACACATTGACAGATTTCTATTTAATAGAAATCGGTTGGGATTGGTGCATGATGTTCCACAAAAAAAAAAAAAGAAAAGAAAAACAACTAAGGAAATAATATTCGGTCGTGAATGAATCTTTTGCACCCATCTCCGTTATCCTGAAAGAGATAAAACAAGTAAAAGCGTTAAATTTTCATGCCATATAAAACGAAGTGGTGCGATGGATTTTTTTTTTTGCAAAACAAAGACTTTTGTTAGGCGCCTGGGCGTTGTAGGCGTGTCTTTGAAAAGTTTAGGTTACTTTCAAATTCTTTTGCAAATTCCTAGGCGATATCCTCATTTTCGCTAACACGAGAAGGTTTACCCCAGATGCTACACAGTTGGGCAGACGCACAGATGGACAGGCCAACAAACAAACATGCTTACGTACATTCCAAATTTAAAACATGCCAAGAATTTATACATTTTATGGGGTTTTTGAAGCTTGTTCCTTCGACCTATAAACGTATTGAAGCAAAATTAAATTTTGATACACCATAACATTGGGTAGGCGTGGTCAATTTTTTCCATTTTGCTATTGATTATGCGTAAAAAGTAAAAAGCGAATTTTTTATTTCTTTCGAAAAACAGAGTTGTTTTCACTTTACGTAGTACTGTAGACGTGCCCTTCGACTGATTTGTTCCATTTTCCATACCAACCTGCGTATGAAAACTTTCAACGTTTTTGCCAAAGAGTTTCAATATTGCTTACAATAGACATTACGCAGACGGAGAGTTCCACAATATGGATACCTTCTCGGTTGTCTGAAGTTGCAAACGTTTTGACAAAATGGATACACCCCTCATTTTTCGGTAACGATATATATTAACATTTAGCCCCTAAAAGGCAGTAACAAATATTTTCTTCTTCCTTCTCCTGAACGTGGGCAATACATTTTGTCGGCTTTAAGAATGTCAGCAGTGTGGAATTACTTTTCATTTTCGCCTGCAGCTAGGCAACATATCTTCTGCTAACTTTGTACATCTTCTTGGAATCGTTTGATTTTGAATGATTTCTCTTCAATTTGTTTTAATATTAAAATTTAAGAAAAACTATCAATTTTTACTTTAAAGAAAATGTAAAATGAAAAGCAGTTTTACGTAATTGTATGTGCAGTTGTTATAGTCTTGAGGATGTCACTGCTGTTGGTGTTGTTGCCTTTGTTGTTGTTGTTGTTGTTGTTGTTGTTGTTGTTATTATTATTATTATTATTGTTTATTCGACTCCTTCATGTCCATGTCACAACTCTTTGTGAATGAGTGTGTAAGTTGTGTTTGTGTTGTTCGTTGGCTTGTTAGCTTTATGATTTGGCATCCTTTCCAGTTCATCATTTATAATTTTATGCATTTTAGATGAGTTTTACTAACTTCCAACACACATTGACGTTTTTTCTCTCTACATATATATTTTTCTTCTTCTTTTTGGAAAAAGATATATAAATGTTTATATGCACACACATATATATGTGCAGTGAGAAAGTATTGGTTGTAAATGTTTATGAGAATTTTTGCAGCAACTTGATAAACGAGAAATATTAAGTTTAGTCCAGAGCACTACTGCTAGTTGTAAAAGTAGTGGTTATATAGTCAAAGCAAATGTAAGGGATGTGTGTAACGAAAGTTAAGAGGAAGAGAAAACTAGAGAGTTGGGTGAATTACTTGCACGTGTGGTTTTCAGCATATTATCAAACAGTGGCGTTGTAAATTTCTCTTAAGAATTTCACAATTCTTTCTTGCTAAACCTAACTAAAGTAAGAGATAAAAAAAAAAAAATTGAATAACTCTCTGATCGACACCATAATAAACTATCTTTTTCCATCTGTTAATGAGCTTTGGATACGATATTACTTACTGTGTACTAAAGATGAACACTTTTTAAGATCATATTATGTCAATTTTTCGACCTGACCTGATCTTCGTATTGGCCTGAAGCGTATTTGAATTTTATCGAAATTGAAATGAAATTTATTTACGACATATGGAATACGCTTTATTTTAGATCATTCTTCTCAATTTCTTAATTGATAAGTCACTCCTTTTTCTTTCATGGTAAATAAGTTCTTTCAATATAACTGAAATATTAATGCGCAGGTCCGCACAAAATGGTTGACACTAAAAATATGAAATGCCATCATATGATTGCAATAAAAAAAAAAGATATGTTTTCAATGTATTTTAATTAACTATATCAATCCTACTATTACAAGAAACCAAGATTGCTGCTAATCTTGCTGTTCCTACTGGAATCATTAATATCACATTTGCTATAGTTCTTCTATATAGTTTTACTATAGAATAAATTAATAGCTTCGCTATTGCTAGAATTATCAGTATATTCTATATATATTTCTTTTTATATTGTATGATCTAAAGATTGGATCTGAAAATCTTCTACAATTGACCAAAGAAAGAAGAAAGTTCGCGAATCTGTATTAAAAAAGGAAACTTTGTCGCAAGAAGCCCTTTAAAATGTTAACAGAAATAATCCGCTATTCTTTTGATCGGATAGTTAAGTTTGTTCTTCCTGTAACTGGTAACAGTCGTTCCAGTAAAATAATTTATTGCTATGGAAACTCTTTACACTCTCGTTTTCACTTATGCCATAGCATTCGTTATTGTTTGCTATTGATATTGTTATAACTATTATTGGTAGGATCGTGTTACCTTTTCTGTTCTTACTATTAGTACTTCCGTTGCTACTACTACTAAGTCTACAATATTACCGGAGATTACTACTACTGGCACCCTTTATTTCTTTAAGCTTTTAATTAAATCCCAGATAAGAGATGATTATGTCCTTCATCGGCGGTGTCATTTTTATAACTGTTATTACTGTTACTGCTATTGCTATTTACTGCTGTTGCTACTGCTGCTGTAGCTACTATTGCTACTATTGCTATCATTAGTATTACTTCTACTATTAAAGCTTACTACTTTTACTATTACTACGTTTGCTAGTGTTATTAATGCTATTGCTATTCTACCACTTCTACTACTACTATTAGTGCTGCTATAACTACTATTGCTACTATTGCTAACATTAGTATTACTTCTACTATTAAAGCTTACTGCTTTTACTACGTTTGCTAGTGTTATTACTGCTATTGCTATTCTGTCACTTCTACTACTACTATTAGTGCTGCTATAACTATTATTGCTACTATTGCTACCATTAGTATTACTTCTACTATTAAAGCTTACTGCTTTTACTATTACTACGTTTGCTAGTGTTATCACTGCTATTGCTATTCTACCACTTCTACTACTACTATTAGTGCTACTATTGCTACCATTAGTATTACTTCTACTATTAAAGCTTACTGCTTTTACTATTACTCCGTTTGCTATTCCACCACTTTTACTACTACTGTTAGTGCTGCTATAACTACTATTGCTACTATTGCTGTCATTAGTATTACTTCTACTATTAAAGCTTACTGCTTTTACTATTACTACGTTTGCTAGTGTTATTACTGCTATTGCTATTCTACCACTTCTACTACTACTATTAGTGCTGCTATAACTGCTATTGCTACTATTGCTAACATTAGTTATACTTCTACTATTAAAGCTTACTGCTTTTACTATTACTCCGTTTGCTACTATCACTTACGTGTTAATATTAATAATGCTACTTTTACTAACCTTATTACTTTTACAACTACTACTACTACTACTATTACTGCTGTTAATACTACAATTTATTACTACTATTATTTTTGATACTAGTACTGTTATCTTTTCAATTCACTGCCGTACTTTTCAAATTGAAAGCTGGGGTTTGTAAACATTGTCCCCATTTAATGCTAAGTAGATTCACTTTTTTTCTTCTGCCACTTTATTTGATCCTTGCTAGATATACTTCTTTATGTCTTTGTATAACGAGCGAATTTTCAATTGCGCAGCATCCATAGTTCGTTTTCTGTTGGCGTAACTAAGTCTAAAACTATATTACACGCCACTGTTTTCAGTTGCAAACTTTTATGCACTTTAACTAATTTCAGTAGTTAACTTCCTTTGGTTTTCATAGTTAACTTTAACTTGTTGGAGAATGAAAAAAAATTGTTACAAAAAATGGTAAGAAAAAAAAAAATATATTATATAAAAATGTAAATCATCACAAAGTTTTCTAACAAAAATTATGATGCATCAGACAAAAATTAAGAAAATGAACAAGAACTGGTATTTACATACATGTATTCGTAGGCTCACGTATATGTAGATACAGGAAAGTAGCAGAGAGGGAGACGATTTTTGAAAATAAATTTAAAAAGTAATTTTTCATTTTAAAGATTAGAGAAGAGATAAGTAAAGAGAGCTCTAAAATGTATGCAAACTTTGCTTTTTATTTGCTTTTAAATCGTTAATTAAGTTATAAAAAAGAAAAAGATAAATAAATAAATTGCATTACAAATCCATTCTTCTCCGATGGTCTCTTATGATATTCACAAATATCTTATATGAGCGATTTTTGGAAAGAAAAATCTACAATCCACATATAATTGCTTCTAATCTCTTGTTTTATACCGTATACCACTTGTGGCACGAGGGTATATTCAGTTTGTGCACTAAGATGCATACAACAATCAGAAGGACAGGAGGTAGATCTACCTTTTTTATTATTATGATCGATTCAGAATTACTATCTAAGTTTGTCTGTCCGTTTGTCCGTTTGTAACCTAAGGATCGCAATTTTTGGCTCAACGACGAACACTCTTAAAAATGACTCGGATCGGGCCATTTTCTTCACTACTCCCCGTATAAATCGTTATTTTGAATAATCGTTGCGTAGTCATTATAGACGGTACTAGACGAACTGGTGTAGAGTATTTGATGGACGGACGCGTTTCTTTATACTCTCAAAGATGCTTTTGTGCTGTCTTGTGTTGTGAAAACTGTTTTTTATACTGGCTTTACTGGTTCTGCGCTTTAGTTGTAGTGCTATTTCCATTTCATGGTCTAGCTAGTCGTTTATCATCGCCTCTAACGGCTGGCAATCAACACTCGGTGAGAAAAATGTCTTGGTCTACTTTTAACAAATTCAATCAACTACCAGTAACTGGCAGCAGTAATAGAGCCCAGACTTCCCTGGGTGTACAATAAACGAAATTCTTGGCGATGTAAGAATCCCTGTTTGCTCCAAGGGCATGACTCCTTTTTACACATTTTGAATCTGAACATACATATTACTTGTTTATGATATGAGATCGGTGAACTTTTGCCTGTCAGCGTCTCAACATAACGTATTCTTACATTATATTTCGCATTGGATCAGCTTGAAATTGTTGTTGAATTTTTTTAAGGAACACAACATCTTTACACACTATAAACGGGATCGAGTGATGTAGTTTAGGAAGCAGGTGATATCGTCTCAAAGCAATAAAAAAAGTTGCTATGACTGCAAAGGACTATAAATCGATGTTAACGAATTTTTTCTTGACTTGAATTGGAAAATGTTTATTTGAAGAACATCCGGCTTCACCAAGAAGAAGCTGCGTGCTAGGCAGCATGCCAAACGATTTATTTACAAACGATAAGCTTGATAAAGCATTAATTTCACGAAAGCCGGGTGTGAATTATTTGTAAAAGGCTTATGGAACTCGCCATTAGTGAAATGAGGCCTTACGTAGTGATCAAAATACTCGAATATTGATTTTATCAGATTCGTTCCTGCAAGACGCACCCGAGTATATTAAGTTTGTGCGAATGTTTGCAATACGCAGAAGACCTTTTCTTGTTATACCGATTTAGGTTCTGAAAGTGAGTCTAAGTTAATCTTGTTCGTCTGGGTGTCCATCTGCTGTACAGGCTAAAATTTTTGATATATTTCGTTGAAACATGATACACCGGCACGTTTTGGCCCAAGGACGAACGCTTTTGAAAACGGTTCCGATCGGACTACTGTTTCGAGCACTCCTCATATAGAGGCTTATTTTAAAAAATCGTCATATGAATAATTCTACAAAACGAAGTGGAATAAAGTATTTAATGGCGAGTCGCCTCCCACTGTAGTGTTTTCGCTTGTGTTGTATATGGAATGTATTTTAATATAAAAAAATTTCTCTATGTCTTTCTTCAATTTCGTTAATGTTTGCTTGTTTTTTTTAAAGAAATGAAACGCCCTGCGTGAGTGTCCTTTGTACGCTTAAAAAGATATACATTTTTGGTCTCTAATATGACTTAAGGTTATTATCTTATAAGTTTTCGAATTTTTGTACATTTTTGTGCACTTTCATGTTACGCTTTGTTTGAGTGGTTTGGAGTTTAGCTTTTATTTCTTCTGTTATTTATGCTATAGTGTAGAGAATTCTGCTACGGTTTCTTGGATTTTCTATATGCTTTAGCAGTTTTTTGGGCCAAGTTGTTTTACAAGTTTTTTAGGTATTATGTTGTACGTTTCTCATATATTCGCTTCACTTCTAAGCACCCACAAAAATGAGAGAAGGGTTCTCAAGGCCTTAAGCTTATAATTAATTGCATGTTTGGTCGAGACGAAGTAATCCTTTGTGTTTTTCTAACTAAAACTAAAAAAGAGAAACTAAATAAGATATATACACACTTAGGCATCTTGCGATATATATATATATACATATATATATATATATATACATATGAATTTATATTTGTAGATAAACGTATATGTACAGCCACCCCAATACACAACTATTAACCTACACAAACATTTAGAATTAGCAAGAACATCAAACGCATTACGAAACTATAAACACCCTCTGCTTAAGCTTTGCTACGACAAACTAAAACAAAACGGCCATATTTTCTTGAATTCTTGATGCTAATAACAACAAGAACAATATCTCTCTGTTCAATTTTCGAGCAAACTTACACCCATATATACTTAAGTGAATGTATGTGGTTGCTCATGCCAAAGTCTTGGAGGCATGAAAATTTAAAGTCTTGGAATAAATAAATAAAAAAAAATTATCGCATGATAGAAAAATAATTTTTACCCTTATTTTTACTTCCTTATCAAGCAAAATTTCGTTAAGAAAAAGGATTATATTTGCGCAAAGTGTCTCATGACAACTGCTTATGCATTGATAACACAAAAAAAAAAAAAAAACAAAAAGAAGAAAAAGAATAAACAGGAATTTTCACCCTTTCAAGTCAGTGACGGTTATTTTCCTAAAGCTACAGCATCTTTTGGTCAGTTAAGCAAAGTGAAAAGATCCGGTTTTCTTTATTTTTTTGTTTTGTTGCTTTTTAAGGAAAATTGGTGAGAAACTTTTAAGATAAAACTAAAAATATCCGCAGCTTCTTTTTATTAGAAAAGACAAAAACAAGTTTTTCTATAATTTTTAACATTTTTTAAGATATTGTTGTTGAATTATTGAAAGACACGAAGAACGGAAGAGTTCAAAGGACATGGTGATGGAAAGTCATAGCTCCTTCTGTGGGAATTTGTGCTTTTTATTGTTACTATATTTTTTATAATTAGATTAAGTTCCAAAAGCAGTTTCTTTGATATTGAGAAACTTTTTGAAAACAAATTTCAATAAATTTTTTCTTTTAAAGAAAATCATGTAAGAGATCTTTACGAAAAAACACAAAAAGTGCGGATTATTCAATAAAAATTTAGTTGGTAGAGATTTCTCTAATTGGTTTGAAAATGGTCTGTCCGTATAATGACGGCTTGAAGCAAAAACATCAAGTCCCTTAGAATTCATAAAAAAAGCCTATCCGGCTGCCATCCCAGGACTCTGAACGCATTGAAAAATTCGTCAAGTTTTCTGAAAATAAAATTCTTAGTGAAACTATTCGGCTCACTTGACTAAAATTAATTAACTTAACTTGGAAAGAGACGCCAAGAACGAATCGATGTTGCACAACTGACACTAAAACTAACAAAGCAACCTATTTTTGTAAGGAGACAAAGAGACAAACGGAGAGTTAGAATCGCTTTTAAACGACTTCAATTGTATTTGCATAGTACTTACAACAAAAGCATACTGAACCATTGCTCTCAGGTATGCACTATCATTAAGCTAATAAAACCTAAAACGCTAACCTAGCTCTTGTTTAAAGAAAGAAAACGAATTGAAGATGGACGCATGGACATCAGGAATTCACATAATAACACAATATATCAAACATTTAAACATTTAAACATTGTGACATTTAAGTTTGAGATTGAGATTAAAAAAAAAAAAAGAACGAAACTGGCTTCTGGTCACGAATATATTTTCAAAAAGTTAAAAGCTGAAAGACCCGAAAGACAATAAGCATATAGGCTTATGAAATCATCTCCAATTTAAGAAGTCCGTTATGAATTATATGTTACAGGGAACGTGCCATTAGCGAAATTAAGTCTTACGTAGTGATCGAATATTAAGATTATCAGATCGTTCGTGCAAAACGAGTGCAAGGGTATATTAAGTCCGTGCAAATGTTTGAAATCCGCAGAAGAACTTAAGATACACTCACCTTTTGTTGTACCGCTCGATTTAGGTTCTAAAAGTGATTCTACGTTAATCTAAGCGTGTCCGACCGGCTGTGCGTTTCATGTGCAGGCTGTAATTTTTGAGATATTTTGCTAGAAGGGCGAAGGCTCTTGAAAGCGGTTCGGATCGGACAACTTTTTCGACTACCCTTCTTACAAGGACTTTTTTAAAAAATAGGCTTGTGAAAGCGTCTCAATTTTAGGATCTGTATAAATATTTCTGCCTTTTTATTTTTATTGTTTGGGTTACAACTTCAGAATACCATTCAGACGGTTCAGAATATCTTTACAATTTTTGTGAAATATAAAAAATTAAAAATTTGTCTCTTTCACAAACTGAATTCCAGAGAAAACTTACAAAAAAAAAAAAAAAAAAAAAAACAAAATTCTTGTAATTAAAGAATAAAAAGTTGAAATTAGTTGAACAGAGAGACATACTATGCATTTTATTTATATATGATTGTATTCATGTAGGTGTGTAAATATATGTATTTACACAATAAATTTGCATTTATGTTAGTTATAAAATTCTATGCTTGACATGACTGTGAAAGTAAAGTTATGCTGTTTGATCTTAAGAATATATAATTGAGTGAATTGGACGCAAATTAAGGATACTTCTCTAAATGCATAATGCATATGTATATATGTATATATGTATGTATGCATAAATAATTGGAAATATTTGCTCTTTGAAAAATGTTTTTCGTAGAAAATTATTAAAATTAGTTTTGAATCAAAAGCATCGGCAGACCAAGATGATGGCAAAGTTTTAGTTGTCGTCGTTAACAATCAGATATTAGGAAAGACGTCTGGCCGGACAATATATTTGCAATGGTTTAAAATTTAGTTAGTTTTGATTTTCCATACAATCGTGAAGAGCACGTACTTCCAACTTACAGATATAGAACACTATATATATATATGAAGTTTTTTTCCCTTCACTATGACCACTCATGTAGAGGATGTCTTCTATACGTGAAACGTGATGTTGTAAGAAAGGAGCGAAGAAAAGGATATAGGGATTTTTGATATCCGTTTCATTGATCCGATTATCTTTACCGACCGATTGTGACGGTATGTGCAACATCAAAAAGGACTCACGAATGGGTTCAGCTATTTTTTTTTTTACAAGCCCTGACTTTAAAATCAATTGTTGTAACGATTTAAGTTTACCTGACCGCCTATCTGTCCGTCCTTCTTTCGTGTTCAATGTGTCTGTTTCCGTGCACGACTGATCCCTAGTGAGAACGGTCTGAATTGCACCTGTACTCACACAAAGCGTCGTTTCGAAAAAGTCTTCATACGAAAAATTATCATTATTGTGTATATGTCAGAAATAGGTAAAAGAACGGGTAATAGGATATTTTTATATCTTACATCGCCAGTGATGGAGGGTACATTCACTTTGTGCGAACATATGCAACACGCAAAAGGGCTTAAGCTAGATCCACCGTTTATTATACCCATTTAAGCCTGACTGTCCGTCTGTCCGGCTGTTGACTGTCGATACAAACTTGTGTTGAAGCTACGGGCAGTAATCTTTGAGATATTTTGATGAAATTGACATGTTTTGGCGGAAGGGCGAACGCTATTAAAAATGGTTTCGATTGGATCACTTCTTCCTGGACTCAGTATAAAATGACCTATTTTAAGTAGTCGTTATATGGAAACAAATTGCAATATTTAAAATTTCTGGGTAAAACTCGACCTGTAATAGTACTTGAACTAAATTGGTATGAAAGCTTTACTTCGGATACGGCAATTTTTTGAGCCCTCTCTCCCCTACGAAAGTCGAATGTCTATATAGTAAAAGAGTATACTTTTCAATTTTCAAAATTGTTCGCAAAAATTACTATGTATTAGTATTTCGGCATTCTAAAGGATTAACTATTACAAGCTTCGTTTTAATTTTTGTTGTTTTAGAAAGTCTCTCGGTCCATAGGTTATTCTATGAACATATAAATGAACAAAATAATTATAGTGGACAACAGCCTACCATGAAATTCTTTACACCACCCATGTAATAATTTTTGAAAATGTGGTGATATAAGGAAAGTAATCGAAAAATTTGTCCGATCGGAAAAATTTTCAATAGCGTTCGGCTTTGGACCAAAACATATCGAATTCCATCAAAATATTTCAAAAATTCCGATCTCTAGGTCGAACATAAAAAAACAAAACGGACAGATGGACTGGCTAGAGTTCCGATCGGTAAAACAAAAGGTAAGTTTATCTTAGGCCCTTCTACGTGTTATATACGTCCCCAGAACCTTAATATACTCCTATACCTGGCAAGTGATGTAGGGTACAATACATCGAAGCAAAATCAAATTTAATATCTGGCAACACCATGGTGTTACGTGGTACACCATTAAATACCTTTAAATACATTAAGTAGTCTGGTCCGAACCGTTTTCAATCGCGTTCATTCGCGGTCCAAAACATATGGGTGCACCAGATTCCTTCAAAATATATATTAACAATTGCGACCTGTACGTTGAACACAAGAAAACGACGTAGACAGTCAAGGAGACAGCTGGACAGACAAGTTTGGATCGATTCAGAAAGTGACTATACGAGTAAAAATACGACAGTTGAGCTTACTCTTCGCAGGCTTTTCTAAATAAGAATCGTAAAGAGGAATCGTTTAACAAAACAAAAATAATGAGAAGCGTCTAAGCGAATTGCTCACCTTTATAAAAATGCTCAGCCATAGGTATTATTATTACAGTTATTATGGTATCATTATATAGCTTTATAGCTACGTTCAAGCACCGTCTGCACCATTAAGATTTGAATTCGTGACCATCGATTTGGTAGTCGTGATTTTGATTAACTCGGTTACTCGGTAGCCAGAATTAATACTGACTGTTGCCTTCTAGGTAGCAGATTCGAGATAGTCTTTGATATATTAACCGACAGGCATAACCGACAGTCATAAAAAAAAATCATCGAACTCACTGCATATATAGCGACATTATATACTTTGTCGTCTATTTCTTGGATATTTTTATGTAATGCATCTTCACTTTTATGTAATGTATCTTCACTTTTCATTTACTGCCGATATGTCTGTCAATGGATAAAAGTTGCCGGCCTACAACACATACATTTCCAAAGGAAATGGTGTAAATTGCTTTACACCAACTTTTTTAGATTATAATTACATTTTCACATTCGGATACAAAGACTTATCATAAACAAATAAAAATACTACAATAGGTCACGAAATACCTTCAAATACCCTACGCCACCTTATAGTTATTTATACAAAGACTTTTTAAAATCAGGTGTCAACTGCGCTGCAGTTATCCTCCGTACAGTTATTCATATAATGACTTTATAAAATTACGTGTTTTATGAAAAGAAATCGAAAACGTGGTCCGATCCGAACCATTTTTAATAGCTCGCATTTTTGAGCCAAGCCACGTCAGTGTGCGAAGTTTGATCAAAATAGTTGCAAAAATTACGGTAAAATCAAACGGAAAGGCAGACGGATGAACGGACAGACAAGCAGAAAAGCTTGGATCGATTCAGACATAATAACAAGGATTGTCTGCTTCAAGCCCTTCTATGTGTTGCATATATCTGCACAAACTTAATATACTCTTGCGCTACACTGTACAAAAAGCTAAGACATCATAGGTCATAGGTAGTAGAAAGAAATCAGCACATTTGCTGATTAATAATAATGATAATGCATTAATTATGTTAATTCCTTTGAAGGCTGAATATTTTTTAGACTACATGAAATAGTTTTCCTCTGCTACTGAATTTGAAAAGCTATTAAGGTTATGTAAGGTATTTGATTGCTTTAGGATCTCATAAAGTTATACAAAAAAAAAAAAAAAAAAAAAAAAAACAGAAAAAGCAAAAGAAAACCAACGCCAACAACAAAAACAACAACAAGTTTAACACAATTTGTGGCCAATTCATCCAAAAACTGTGAAAGTTTATTATGCATGAAATGTTGTTGCATAAAATGAACCTATTCTCAAAGACTCTAACTATGACTATGCATAAAAACAACATAGAGACAAGCAGGATGCGATAAGGATATCCGAGGACATATTCTATATATATATATATATATATATATATATGAACGATATATCAGCACTTATACGTGCCGGTACATGTACACCAAACAGCAGCATATACTTGCATAAAAGACGCCAACAGGAAGCGGCTGCTACTAATTATGCTTATAGAATATTTTATAACATGAAATTTGTAAAAAAAACTAAGAAAAAAAAAAAAAAAAAAAAAAAAAAAAAAAAAAAAAACAAAAAACAGAAAAGACCGGAGAAAAACTGCATTACTTGAACGAACACATCGTAAATATACATTTATGTTTATATATGTATATATACTTACATATGTATGTATATTTACATATATATGTATATTTACATATATATATGTAAAAGCGATAGTTTATTTCCCTGTCTACAAATACGCCGATATATATTGCATGCAAGTCGGGTGTGCGTTCTCGCTCAACTTGTATGTAGATTGGTTTTCTTTACGAGGTTGGATATGGAGTCTGTTTGGCTGAATGATTACTGATTACTATACAAAAACTTATGCCCGTTACCTATCAGTTGGTTAGTGTTGGTGCATTAATATTACGTTACGATAACTTACAAAAAGATCATATTTAATATTTATGACCTTTAAAATAAAGCAAAAAAAAAAACAAGAACACGCTGTGACTAACGTAAATGCTATCGTGTTATGATGATAATAAGCCTCGTCTTTAACATAATTATTTTGATTCTTTTTTCGTTCGTTACGTTATCTACGGAAGAAGGATAACAAAGTAATAATATATTGATTTTGATTTCTTTGCCGAATTCATTTAACTTCCTTCCTACTCCATCATACTGGATGCCGGTAGTACATATATGACTTTCAATTTTTTTTTTCGTTTTTTTTTTTTATATAAAACTTGGAAATAGAATTGAACGCACTTCACTATAAGTAATGATTTAAAACTCTTGTTGTTGCTTTTGTTATTGTAAACATGTAAATTATAAAGAAAATATAAAATATTATAATAATTGATTTATATATAACATAACTAAGAACTTATTACTTAGGCGTGTATCGAAGTTTTGATTAATAAGCGCTTGAAGAATTTCGACAAAGAATTGATTTAGCTATGTAAGCATATGACGCATCTAAGATTACGAAAATTTTCGAAAGGCTTTTAAGAGGAAATAAAAACCCTATAAAGATATTCAATAAAACATGGACAGGAAGGTAATGCTACCCAGAATTATTTGCTTATTATTAGAATCCATATTACAGGCACTTCTTTTATAATGCGCTGAATTTGTAGTGCGCTGTATCGTAACCGTGTTATATGAAACTTATTTATTTAATTCTTCTCCCGTTTATATTTTTTTAATGGCATCAATCATGCAGGGGATGTCGCTTGTACAAGAATCGTAGTCAGAAAGGAATGGAGAAAGAGATATATATAGATAAATAGAGTAAGAGAGAGCGCGAGAAAAAGAGGGGGAGAGAACTGGAGAGAGAGAGAGAGAGAGAGAGAGAGAGAGAGAGAGAGAGAGAGAGAGTAAGAAAGAGAGATACATAGATGGATAGATAGATATATAGGTAAATAGAGTAAGAAAAGAATGAAAGAACTACAGAGAGAGAGAGAAAGAGAGAGGGAGAGAAAGAAATAGACAAAGCGAGGAAGCGAGAGAGAGAGAGAGAGAGACAAAGGGAGGGAGCGAAAGAGAGAGAGAGAGAGAGAGAGAGAGAGTGAGAAAGAGAAGGGAAGAGAAAGACAAAGCGAGAGAGAGAAAAAGAAACAGAGCCAGGGAATGACTGCAGCTTGGAGGATTCTCGTCTGATCGGTAAATGCTATTTCTCTACTGGCCGAACACTCACTAGAACTACCACCACAAGCTAATCGTATTTAAAAGTATGAAAGTGACGAAAACAAAAAAATTGTCGAAAATATAATCGATTTTATCTGATATACGATCTGATATTTTCTGGGTCTTTTCTCTAACTGGCATTGAGTAGCAGAATAAATAAAAATCGAGACTACCAAGTTTGTGTTCTTCACAGGTTCAAACCTCTGGGAGATGGATCTTACTTGATCTCGTAACTGTAGATGAGTGCTTCGGCAATAAAAGCTTACACGGTCGGTTTCAGTCTCCCTCCACTCTCCTATCTCTTTCTTATTCCTTGCTTCTCTCTGACCATCTCATTGTCACACGAATAGGTGAAAATCAATATTAGCCGAGTCTCACAGAACCCGTAGCTACGTAGTTACCTAATAGTGGAGGAATGAGCTGAGATTATACCAATCTACAATGGCCTTGTCACCACGTGCACACCTTCACGAGATGAATTTTTGTAATAGCACTTGCAGTGCCGCTAAGTAACATTAAGCCAAAACCTGCTTATGCTTATGCTAAGGAACTTGGGATTACTTACCGGACATCGGATAACGTTTAGTAAAGAAAGTTGAAATGTATTTGAAAGAATTTATTTTAAAATTTTAAATGATATACAGGGTGACATGCCCGTTATATGTTGACTGACCCGTATAAAATGCCATTAGCGTCAACAAGGTACCTAATAATTAATCGACGGTTTCCGACCAACGAATCTTTGATTTCTTTGACGTGACTCACATCGTTAGATGTCGATCGTCGTCCGAGATGCACTTGTCTTCAATCCATTCTCGACCTTCTTCGAACTATTTATATCACTAGCAAATATTAATTGCTGGCAATGTCAGAGACTCTCTGCGACATGCTAAATGCTTTTAAATAAGAAGTTTGCTTTGGTACAGAAAATAAACTGCAACTTCTTTATGAAAATCGGAACAGAGAGTTTTTATGTCGTACAAAACCAAGCGCAGTGGAAACACTAATAACATTTGTTTGATGTTAAATTTCGCGCAGATGTCTATCATAGTGCTATTAATTTAGCAAAAAAATAAGTTAGAAAATTATAGTCGGGAAAGGTCGACCATTAAATACCCTACACCACATTGTCTAACACAATTCTTAGTTTGATTATAGAAAGCAAAAATTATATCTTGGTTTCATATAAAAGTATATTTTTCGAGTGCGCGTTTGTGGAGAAGCGAACGCAAAATACGACCTAATGTAGTACAAGTTTAATCCTTACATAGAGGAGGATCCAAAAATTGACGTGGATGGTCCAAATTTTGTAAAATTATATCTTGGTTTCATATAAAAGTATATTTTTCGAGTGCGCGTTTGTGGAGAAGCGAACGCAAAATACGACCTAATGTAGTACAAGTTTAATCCTTACATAGAGGAGGATCCAAAAATTAACGTGGATGGTCCAAATTTTGTAAAATTATATCTTGGTTTCATATAAAAGTATATTTTTCGAGTGCGCGTTTGTGGAGAAGCGAACGCAAAATACGACCTAATGTAGTACAAGTTTAATCCTTACATAGAGGAGGATCCAAAAATTGACGTGGATGGTCCAAATTTTGTAGAGTTCATTTTGGTATGAATATATATATATATATATATATATATATATATATGGGTCAAATTCCGTGAAAATCTTTGTTATGGTACGGTCCAAAAAATATGCCAAGATGGTCCAAATTTGGTAAACTTGTTTTTTTTTATGTTAAATTGCTATTATGATATAATTTTCATCATGAAGCATCGAAAATTATACTTTTTTATCGCATGAACTTCAGTTTTCATTAAATGAGAGGGGTTTAAAAGTTGTCCCTGCCGATCGAAAGTTTCCATACCAATTTAGAATTCCGAAATATTACTACTTAGCCAATTTTGCCGAGAAATTTTGAAAATTATAAATTTTTTTCCATATAACAACTTTTCGGAATAGAGCGTAATATGGGGAGTGTTCGAAAAAGTGGACCGATTCAAAAACATGTCACTGTACCAAATTTCATCAAAATGTCTCAAGAATTGTGACCTGAAGCTTGAACACAAATTTACATGGATCAGATGGACGGATGGGCAGACAGGCTTAGATCAATTCAGATAATGATTCTGAATCGATCGGTATAATAAAAGGTGCGTCTATTTTAAGCCCTTCTGCGTGTTACATACGTCCGCACTAGTTTAATATACCATGTACCATGGTGTAGGGTATGAATATATCTGATATCCGATATACGTGAGCAAATGGAATTTAAATATTGGTCTTAATTTTCGGTCACAGTATTACATTGTAGCTACAAGTATTAAAGAATTCGATTTAAGTCACCTATAAGTTCATGGCTCTCTTTTGCTTCTCGATTATATTGAAAAAACAAGTTTTTTTGAAACTTTGCTTCTTAAATGCAAACCTCAGCCGTGCTTCTTTACCTAATTAGTTCTTTTATCGTATTATTTTTAAGTTTATTTTTCGTTGCTCTGTCCGAAACTCTTGATCCCTTTCTACAGAATTATAATATCGTCACATTTCCTCATGGCGTTGTCTATTGCACAATTGTCCGTCTGTGTAATGTCTGTTGTAAATATTTTCCTAGCCGCTATCTTAACTTAAAATATGGCAGAAGCATTGCAAATTCTTTCATGCAAGCTGCTATTGAAAATGTGGCAAATCGGTCGAACGATACGACTACGGTGCCACGTGCTACATGAACTGAGAACATCTGTGTTTGTTCAAATGGTACTAAACACACTACGCTAGATAAATGTAAAACATTTTAACGTATATTCATCATATGGGTGATGCTGTAGCGTCTCTTAAAAAAATGGAAAAATTTTACCACGCCTACTCAATAGTAAAGCGTATCAAAATTGAATTTTTTTTCAAAAGCCTTTTAACGCGTAGAAGCATGCATCAAAAAGTACATAAATTCTTGACCAGTTGCAAATTCAGAATGCACCTAAGCATGTACGTCTGCTCGTCCGTCGATCTGTCTATCCGTGCGACTATGTAGTATCTTCTGTTAACTCTACACCCGTTAGCGAAAATGAAAACATCGCCTACAAATTTCCAAACGATATTGGAAGTCACTTAAACTTTTTCGAAGACACGCCTGCAATGCCCACATGGTTATGCGACAAAAACTTTTTGCTATAGAGCATGAAAATTTAGTTCTTTTATTTTTCTTTTTTTTTCTTTTTTAGGTTAACGATGATGAGTATAAAAGAATCGGCCAGGATCGAATATAATTTTGTGACTTGGTTTTTTCTTTTGTACCCCACATAACAAATATATAAAGTTAATAATAGTTAATGACGATGAAATTTGATAAAATATATTATTTATCAAAATTAATTTAATTAATTTTAGTTAATTACCGCGAATTTAAAATTTACTTAAAATAAATGGAATTAAAAAATATAAAGTTAAGGTCAACAAGCAAATTTTGTTTGATTGTGCACTACTTGGAATCCTGTATTTTGCGTTACTTGTTACAATGCGATAAATCCATTCGCGCAAGTATTGCTCGCAAAGATTAGCACCTGCTCTCCACCCTCTATCCTTACACTTAGCATCTTCACTTACTATACCAACTAGAGCTCCTTGGTCGCATACAATTCCTGAGCCAGGTGTTAAGTCACAAACATCGCCGCCATCTTTCATCGTTAGACAAAGTAAACTTTCTGCTGCTTTACCTTCGTTTACCGTATCGTTTTTACACTCGTCTTCCCATTTTAGAACCACATTTTTCTCTTTTAAATCGATCCCATTCCCCTCGAAGGTATAGACTTTGCAATCTTTGGTGATATCCTTGTTTCCTATCGAACAAGCCGCCCCTACTATTCGATCTATCGGTTCCGCCATCGTAAACCGTGTGTTGTCCATCGCTCCAAATGTGAATGGTGCTTCCAATATAAGTATCTGCACCTGACCTATCTTGTTAGGTATACTATTATCTTCCGTTGAATAAGGTTCTATTCTAAAGCTCTCTCTGATATATTCATCAATAGGTGCCTCTCTATCTTTTCTTGTTGCTTGACACCACGTTTTCTTCATCGCTTTTTTATGATACGGTATTGCTATGGCCGATATTACGCAATTATTCGATATTACAAAACCTATACGACGATCTAATGTGTCTCGTCCCCCACCGGTCTGATTTACGCACTCGATAATAACAAAAGATTTTTCAACTTTGGAAAGATCAGAATGGGATTCTTGTAGAAATAGAATGTAAAAAATGAAAAACAAAAAATGCTTTCTATATTCCGGCATTTTTCACATATATATCTTCGTACAATATAAACAATTAACTGAAAATTCTCTTTTGAAAATACGTAATTGACATCTTTTGCACGGCAACATATTCATGTGATGAAATTTATATTCGGTCAGCACCGAGTCTTTTATATCCATCAGAACTACATTTTCATACGTTTCAGTATCGGGTAGGGCTATGTGTTTTTACTTTATGTGAAAAAAAGGTAAGCAAACGTGTCGACACGTGTTTCTGCTGCAATACGCCTGCGGGAATTGTAGGCGTGTCCTTCTGAACAGTTTGATCCGTTTTCAGTTTTCTTGTGCAAAACGAGATCATTCTTTTTGCGAACGTGAGAATATTTATCACAGATATTAGACAGTCGGAGAAACGGACAGACGGACATGACTTCTGAATTTGAGTTTACCTAAGAATTTATAGACTTTATGGGGTTTTTGAAAATTACTTCTGAAAAAAAAAACCATTAGTAGGCGTGGTCAATTTTTTTCCATTTTTCTGCAAGTACTACGGCATCGACTATAGGGTACATGTGCAAATTTTTGCAAATTCATTTGCTTTAGCTTACGAGTAACGATCAAAAAAATCAATTTCTTACCTTACGTAGAAAAACCAAAGGTATTCTCAGTTGACGTGGTACTGTGCGTGTGTCGTTCGAAGGATTTGGCCTAATCTGCATGCAGGAACCTTTCAATGTATCTGCTAAATTTGCAATCGATTGCTTCATTTGTGCCGCCAAGAGAATGTTTGTAAGAGACAGACAGATGAATCGATTCACAATTTGATGACGATGATGTAGGATCTCTGAAGCTTCCTATTAGCCTATTGGGTTGAAGCTTAAAGATTGCATTTATATATAATCCATAGAGATATATATTTTTTGTAGAATATATTTATATATATATTTTGTCTTCGAATCTCTCTTCTGGGTGTTCCAAGCTGTGCACATAAATGCAATCGTTCGGTGATCGGGTCAAAAAACAAAATAGAATTTTCGCTCAAAATCTATATCACGTTACCTCGTAAAATAAACTGCAATCGAAGGTATACACATAGAATCTATATGTATATATATATATATATCAGCATCAAATTGCGATTCCAATAAACTGAGTTGGTCCTTCTGTCAATGGTCATACTAGCCTACAGTAAGGCGCAAACTGGACATATATATGTTTCTTCAAACAATTAGTTTTGTGCCTTTTAGCTTTTTACTCATATATCTATATTTTTTTTATGGACGACCCTAATATTCATGTAGAAAAATCGGCGACACTCACAAATAGTTATAATTAATCAGATTTTTTATTCATTTATTTCTTTTTACTTTTTTGATGTTTTCTGTTTAGTACTCGTAAGGTAAACAAACACCTCCTCACCTGAAGGTATGCGATCCGTTTTTTTTATTCACTCTCTCAAGCCCGGACTACACTCAGCTACTAACAGAAAATATTCGGTATTAAGTTATCAAGGACCATTCTGGTATTGGCCAGGATGTTTTAGTGGCTGAATTTTATAAACGTTTAAATGAAGAAATTTGAGTGAAATAAATTTTTTTTTTTTAATTTTTATACCCGCCATTGTAAGATGGGTCTATACTCATTCTGTTTTTTTCCAAATATATGTAAGACCCAAAAGAAAGCTTCAGAGACCCTATAAAGTATATATATTTTTGATCAGCGTGAAATTCTGAGTTGATTTAGCCATGTCCGTCCGTCTGTATGGTATATGTTGTTGGCACTCTCCTGGTTGCAAAAAATTAAGATATCCACTTCAAATATGGCAAAAACATTGGAAATTTCTGCACGCAGGTTGGTATTGAAAATTGGCCAAATCGGTCGAAGCGTAAGCGCGCTGTCGAGCGTAAACTTAACGTTTTTTTTAACATAAATTTTTCGATTTTTTCTCGCTACTCGAAATTTATATTACACGAAAAAGGGTGAAATTTTTCACATTTATTTTACAAAGCATTCTACTCCTTACGTGCACGGATGAAACTGAGCTAATATAGGCGTAGTAATATAAACGGATATCTATGCTAATAACATAGATCTTTTTTAATATCAATTGCCGTTCTATTCATAACGTGGGTTTTTTTTTTTTACGAAACTTTCGCAAATCGATTTATTATTTCTCATCCTCATTGACAACAATTTATTGCTGACATAATTTGTTAGGATAACGTCATGTGATATTTTTAATAAAACATTTAAGGAATAATAAAATGATCGGATATAAAATTTTAATTAAAATTTGCGCTTTTATTCAGGCATATGTCTTTTTTGTTTTTATCTCTATCTTACCATGATTCGGTGTCTAATCTTCTTTAAAGAAAACGATAAATTTGTTTAATTACTGATAGAACATACACCAAGATTTTATTTAAACATTTCACCTAATCAAAATATATATTAATAAGAAAAATTATAATAATTTTTACATAAAAAAAAAAATACATTTTTCTTAACTTATTGCAGAGAATTTTTTATATTTAGCAGATGATCTTATGCTATACATATATTTTTATGACTATCGTGCATGCAATAAAGTCATCCAAAGTCATTATTAACAGTTCAAAATCTTGACTAGAACAATATCAGACAGAGATGTCATAAGACAGTTAGTCATAAGTTTTTATTCTTTGTGATTTTTCTCACTTAACAGCCTTTTGTTATAGCAAAAATTGATCTTCAAAGAGTGTCATTGTAACTATTGCGATCAAGTATAAGATTTGATTTGAAATTTCGAAGTCATTTAGACTATTTATTATATGAAAAAACACAAGTTAGCTCTTATGATCAGTGATCAGTAGGTATTTCGTAGCCGCTGCTTGTATCACGAGATTTGAAAAGCAGTTCTACAGTTAGCAAAATTAGAAACTTATTGTCACACACATATAAATATGGGCCTGTTGCTAGCTAATTCGTCTTTATATATATATATATATATGTATATGTTATCTTGCCAGTCCATTTGATTCTCTAGTGATCGGTCCTTATATTCGCCTGTCCATTTGTTCGTCGACTTGTTTGCGCGCATAAAGAATATAATTTCAAATGTGATTGGCACATTGCATATGATATATATATATATATAAAGTAAGTATGATATCTAATATTTTTTGACATATATTTTATGATATATATGTTATGATATATGATGTATGGTATGATATATATAAAAATATGTTACATACGATATATGTCATGTAACATATATTATATTTGATACATGATATATATTATATGTGATATATGACATAATTTATACAAAGTATGATATATGATGCATGGTATATGAAATACGGTATACGATATACGGTAATAGAAGATAATATAAGATAAAATGTATGCTATATATATAACATATGCGATATATGAAATATAATTCATAATATAACATATAGTATATGTGACAAGAGATTTATCCATGTCTGATGCATGATGTGGGTTATTTGTCGTGTAAATTTATAATGTTTGTTATATAACATATATAATATATGATATAAATATTTATAATGCATGGCATGTTATTTATGATAAATTACGATACACGATACTTACATGGTTGATTTGCGAAAGAAAGAAATTTTTAAATATATTATGCGAGATTCGCATTCGATGGGCGAATAAAACCATTTTTTTCGTTTATATTCGAATGAGTACCAGTATGAATTTACATCTTGCTATTACGATCAAATTAATTAAAAATAGCGAAAGAGCAAACTTAACGAATCAACGTTGTCGATAACAAGCATAGGTTTGTTTGCTTGAAAATTTCTTGTCCGTAGGCATTCCTGGAGGCTTTCCTCCCTTCCTTTGACTGGCAACTCTTTTTTAATTATTCACCCGTATTTCTGACTTGCCCCTCCCTTTTCATCAATTCGTACACTGTGAACGTGTGTTACGTATAGTAAGGGCCTTGTGATTTATATTTAAGTTCTCATCTATCCGCTTGTTTATGAATTTAATTTGTGTCTCGCAGTTTAACCCGCCGCTCGCCTATTCGGTCAAGTGGTGACAAATAGCTAAAACTATGTATTCCCCCAACTGTCCACAGATCAAATTTACTAAACGGTTCGAACGAGCGGTACACACGCTGTTATGTACAGACGCCAATTTGTTGTAGTTCGCTAAAAACTAAGAATGGGAAAGCTTGCATATTGACCTGGTAGGCGTTCACTACACAGGCAATCTTACCTGCTTTTGGTAAATCGAATTTGTTGCTTTAGTAATTCCGTTTTTATAATTCGTAATAGTTTCTTGACAGAATGAGAAAAATACGCCTAAATAAATGTATTAATACAACATAAATATCTGCTTACATCATATGTCTATGGAACTGTGAACAAGAACATAATATGTTTTTTACAATTTTTTCGAAAATTTTTTTTCTTATCTTAGAATAACTTTTATGTATAAAACATTAAATGAAGATTAATGAAACACAGTTTGAAAGTTTTTGTAGCAAATTTTGTATCTTTTTTTTTTTTTTCTTATTCCAAGTTATATTTTAACTCTGCTACTCCTTCATAGGCGTCTCTGCCTCTTTAAAGTAGTTAAAGCAGTGCATGGCAAAAATTTTTTATCCGTTGCCCTGAAAATAAAAGAGTAGAAATTAAGAAAAAAGAAAATTATTGAGAAAATTTATTAAAAGGGTTGAAAGGGCGCGCTTGTGTTCTCTTTATATTAATAATTTTAGTTTAAATATTTAAAAGAAAAAAATTGCGATTCTTCAGTCGTAATAAATGAAATTATGAATAAGATGGTAATGGGTTTATTTATTGATTACTGGGTATGGAAATTTTTCTTTATAACAATGATGGCCTCAATTTTCATTTGTGAAAAAAAATGATCATAAAAATATTTACTCGGTGATTGTGGTGTTCAAGTTTTCCCCTATTTCCAATAGAATAGTCATCCGCTAGCGAACTTGCATCGACCGACACATTAGGTGCAACATTCGCAAGAGCCTAAGATAAATCTATATAGTTTAAACCGATCCATCGAGAATCATTTCTTAAATCAATTTGAGCTTGTCCGTCTACCTATCTGTCTGATATTTATCTATGCACTTTTATGCTTAGCCCAACAATCGCAAATTCTTGAGATATTTTATCGAAATTTGATAGGTTGGCTTCTTTTGGCCCAAGTAGCAGACATATCCCCTTTGGGTTCTACCTCATCCCTTAAAGACAATCTACTGAAAAGTAAGTCTTTATATGACAGCGAAGGCAAATTTTTAATATCTCATGACATGTCTGTGTGAAGAACAGGACCTTTGATAAAAAAAATATGTGTGCTATATACGGATCATGTTGGTTCGTGCTCGGGACCCCGCCTTATAGAAGGACTTCTGTCACAAGTAAAGCTTTACATTGGAAAAAAGATATAATTTTTTTTTGTATTTTATTATGTAAATAATTGTAGAATAATTGTAGGGTGTTTAATGGTCGACCATGCCCGACTTGTTTTTTTTTTCAAGAAATTATTTGGTTATTACTAATAAATAGAATAATAGATTATTTACATAAAAATGAAGCAAGTAACGAGTGATAAAAATGAAGGAGAAGAGCAACATACAATAAAAATAGAAATTAATACATAGGTAGAGATAGGGAACCTTTCGCAACAACAGTACCTTAAGTAAATGCGAAAAGACTAAAAATGGAAAAAATGAAAAGTGCAGAAATTTATATTAACATATGATTTGCCTATGGCTTGGATTTTCTTTTATAAAAACAAAAAATTTAAAAACGACAAACAAAATTCTTATACCTTATATCCGTTTTGCTACAGGGTATACCATGTTTGTGTGGATGTGTGCAATAGGCAAAGAGTCGAGACGAATCCACCTTCCATTATGACGATCGACATCGAAACTTGTCTCTTTGTCAGTCTGATGTCTGTCCATCCGTTTTTCTTTTCGACGGGTCACAATCTTGGAAATATTTTGATTCTATTTTAGGCCACAGACAGGTGTGGTACTCAAGCGTAAATTCTGCTGAATATAGATTGTTCCACATATAACGTCTTATTTTGCAGAAATTATTATATGAAAAAATTTTCGAATTTTTACGGTAATGATTGTAGACTAATAGTGGGTTCGTATATAAATGTGATGTGAAAAATTCGATTGGCTGGGAATGGCTTTTCATACAATCGTTGCTATCACAAGGTAAGGCATCATATCTCAAAAAGGTGTAACTTCTAATATTTTACCATCAAAATTTAATTCTACCTATGCGGACCGCGTAGTTATCGTTTTTAAAACATCCACTTTATACGAAGGCTTTCGTGAACCAAAAGCCTTCACGATATAACTTTTCATAAGCTGCTTGATAAGCATTTCATGATACAACTTTTTATAGTCTACATTCCTTGTACCATACAAGAGTATATTAAGTTTATACGGATATCTGCAATAACCAGAGGGACTTGAGATGAATCCATCTCTTGTTATACCGAGCAATTCTGAATCAATTTCTGAAGCGATACAAGCTTGTCTGTCCGTCTTGTCTTCAACCTATAAGTCCAAAATTTTAATGTAATTTGGTTTGCGAAAATGTTTTGGGCCAAAGAGCGAAAGCTATTCAAAATGGTTCAGTTCCGATCATTTGTTCCACTGTTCCCCACGAAAAGCCCTATTTTGACAAGTTTTTATACAAATAGAAGTATTGAACAACGTGGTGTAGGGTCTTCAATGTTGAGGTGTCTTTTTCTTCCTTTTAATATGACCAAGCACTTAAATGATGTCCCCTATACGTCTAACAGGTCCACGGTCAAAAGGAAATGGTGATGGAGAACGAGATGAAGGAAAAATGCAGTCCAGTGAATACCTAGTGAACCTCTGTTGCATCTTTTAGGCCCAATAAGGAGATTTGAATCCGCAAACATCGACTTGGCGTCGTCTACACGACTAAGTGACATAAAACGCTGTCAACTCATGTAAGAATAAAGCCATGTAAAGTAAAGCATTCAACTTGTGCAAGAAAAATTTGAAACGAATAATTTCGGAACTTTGCTTAGCGAGTTTGAAAGAGAGAAGACCCTCGAAATTACGTCCTCAAGAGTCTGATTGCTGAAAAAACCCAAATACTGGAGAGTAACGATTGGAATCGTTTATCTACATATGGTTCCAAATCCTACGGTCTGCCACCTGCTCGTGTCGCGGTAGATGCAACGGAACAGATTCTTCTTAATCACATATTGCATGAAAGTGTTTCAGCTTTCACAACCCAAGCAAGAGCTGTTTTTCGCGCTACGAATCTTTCTCATAAAGATAAACTCAAAACTGTTATCGCTCCGTGATAGTTCGTCTGCATTAAAAGCTATTCGGAATATTTCGACTTCGAGATGGATTGGGGATATCATTACAACATGCGGTGATGAAATTAAAACGGTTTAGGTACCAAGTCATATCGGTTTATTGGACATGAGCAAACTGTTCGAGAGGCAAAGTATGCTGTTTCGGCGCATCTAACTAGAGATGATGTCATGGAAAAATCGGACTTTCAAAGATACATTGGTAGAAAAGTTGAAGAGAAAATTATGCAAGGAAATCTGCAATACTATCATCAGCACTGCCATAAGTCCTGCCATAATCCAACAAATATTGAGAAAATTTTGATCAAATCATTATTACGAAATCGCTTTGCCCATACAATTGCACCACCAACTCACCAATGGATCGTGAAGGAGTTTTCTTCCCCAATCTTCAATAGTGGACAAATACTCTCTATAAAGCGCATCCTTTGTAACTGTCTTAAGTGTTCCTTTACTAAAAGTATTGCATTCGTGGCAACCCTAATCCTATGGATATCCTGAAACCAGCGCTTGAAAGCAATATCGTTACAATACTTATTACTTTATTAGAACTATTAGGCTTAATATTTAATAGTCTTTTCTAAAATAGAACCCATAGCCTGCATGAGCTAGTGCTCAATACTTATTTTCTTTTCAGTCTAAGAGTTTACGTCATAAGTCTAAAAAAAATTATAAAAAAAATTATAAAAAAAGTTTGAAAACCACTTTCGAAAACAAGTAAGTACATTATAGTCGGGCAACGCCGACCATTACAAATACCCTACATCAAATTGTCAAACACAATTCTTATTTCTATTATAGAACATAAAAATGATGTCGTGTTTCTATATAAAGGCGTAATTATGGGTAAACGGGCCCACATAAATGCAATCTAATGTAGTGCAAGCGGAATTCAAAAATAGACGTAGATGGTCCAAATTTTGTAGAGTTCATTTTTATATGAAACTACTGTAATATTATGGGACAATTTTCGTGAAAATCCTTATGAGGATAGGATCCAAAAAATAGGTGAAAATGGTCCAAAATTGGTCACCCGATTTTTTTCTATTAAATTACTATTACGATATAATATGCATCATGAAGCAATGAAAATTATACCTTCTTGTCGTACGAACTTCAGTTATCGTTACATGGGTGCAGGTACAAAAATTCCCGCAGTCCATCGAAAGTTTTCATACCAACCCAGAATGCCGAAATACTACTATTTAGCCATGTTTGCCGAGAAATTTTGAAAATTTCAAATATTTTTCCATATAACGAGTTTTCAGAATAGAACGTTATATGGGGAGTGGTCGAAAAAGTGAAGCGATCCCAACTATTTTCAAGAGCATTCGGCTTTGAGTGTCAATATGGCAAATATGTCGAAAATTGCGACTTGTAACTTGAACACAAATTTACATGAGCAGAGATCAGACGGACAGACGGACAGACTGGCTTAGTTTAATTCAAATTATAATTCTGAATCGATCGGTATAATAAGAGGTGGGTCTATCTTAAGCCCTTCTGCGCGCACTAACTTAATTATACCCTGTACAACAAGTGTTGTAGGTGGTGTACTAATCTACGTCTATGTTGTCATGGAACATAACATAAGCTAAGAATTTAAGTAATAGGTGCACCGGTGATAAGTTGTCATTGCTAAGATTACTGCAATTCAGAGTGAGGTTGACTTGCGACAGGTAAGTAGAGCTAGTTTAACTACGAGTGTAATTCCTTCACAATCTGATTAGGTTGGTGTTGTGACTCGCAGCTCGCAAATCGTTGAAATTGAAGAAGAACTAAGTGTTTCACTACCTTTCCATATATCCCTTCGTGATAGTTACTTAGTTAGCTTATATATAATTTAAAGATCGTTCATGCTTCTTAAACTGATTTTAGTTAAATTCAAACTAATCCGTTACGGCCTCAATAAAGTCAATGCGTTCATGTTCAAGTGAATTTACAACGGATTTCGTTAAGCTCTCTCTTAACGGCTCTGAACTCTGAAACTATGGTTGTAATTTTTACAAATGTCATTTATCTCTAAATTGATAGCAAAGAATAACACAAACAAAAATTTCTCAAATATTTAAAAGCAACGTACAACAAACACACAAATTTTACACAGATTTTAAGAAACCAACAGACTATAATAACAAAAATTGCTGACTGTACTTGGCAGACTTGGCGTCAATGAGTCATTGTGCCTGATACAAAAAGTTAACAACGACCCCAAACAGCAGCAGTAAGGAGAAGAACGAAAATCATTCGCAAACGAAAGGAAAACAAAAAATGAAACCAAAAATAAGTCCACACCTTACCCTAGTGAGGGCAAATATATGTGTATATGTTTTTATACATACAAGAATGTTTGGAAAGGTGCTACACACACAGGTAAAGAGTATCGGGTACAGGTATGATATAGAATTTAAGGCCATTTTCATATCTTTAGCTGTCGTCGTTTTAGCCTTAGCCTCAACGTTTGCTTTGACTTTTCAACTCGAAAGCGTTTGTAATGAAATGAAATCAAAAAATATTCGAATATACACTTTTCTTCTTCAACTATACTTACACACACACACACACACATACATACATACACATATGCACACAAACAAAATGGATGGCCGTAGATATTTTAAAACGTTACTTATCAACCTTAGATTCAATAATGTTTTTCACATTCACACATACACATGTGTGAATGTGAAATAACATTTCTATGTTTACGTGTACACATGTATGTAGCGGCCAAGTAAGTAATTTACTCTTATTTTCATCTTCTACTTTTTCTTTTTTTGTTTCAAAATAAGCTGTTGTTTATTTTGTATTTTAAACGTATTTTTAATCTCTTTACTTATATGTATGCATATCCTTCACGCTGTACACAGAACAATTCCTTTTTGGGTTTTTTTTTTTTTTTTTTTTTTTTTTTTGCAGAACAAATACATTTTTAACATACAGTAGATTTTATCGAGGGATTGCTTTTTTTGTCTTTTTTCTTCATTTTTCTTATTGCTATGGTCTCATCTTTGGCTCATTCCATGTCTTGTTTGGTTTTCGGTGGCGGCGACATTGTTTTAAAAAAGAGTTGATTTTAATTTGCATACGTTTGCTTTTCGACTATGCTCGACGGAAGGACATGGCTTGCGCTTTTTCTATACTTTTTTTTTGTTGTTTTTTTTTTTTTTATTACATTTCTTTCCATTTTGTTTTTTTTGTTTTTTAATATGATTTTAGATTATTTGCATAATTATGCGAATACTGTGATGCCTGAAGTTGTTGGTAAATGTTCGCATTTATCCTTTAGTAATTAAATTGAAACTCGATGTACTCACGATGTCCCCTCTATCTGCGGGCATGGTTATAGGAAGAAGGAGGTGTAGAGAGGGAGACATTAGTTGCGGTGAGAAAGATCTCTGCTGGCTGAAATTGTTGCACAGATGGGCAGTAGGATTAAAAAACATAGGAGTCGCAGGAGTCGAACTCTGACAATGTCATGTAGTCCTGTTAAAGGACCTAATTGGTGGATAAATCGCTTTTATCTCTGTACGACACTTGCTTTGGATGCATCTGCATACAAATATAAAACAGCTCGCGTTACGTCAATGCTCAAGCGTATCAAGAGTTTCAGACACACTATCATCATCCACGAGCATCTCATGGAAATTACTATAGCATCACTTCAAAGAAGAGCACTTTAATGTGAACATAGACAATAAACTTTAAAACTTATGTTTAGATCAAAAAAGTATTAATCACGGAGACCTTTGTTTTCCTCTATCCTCCTTCGTTCATATCTTTTGTAAAATTCTCCTTCACCTTCTCGACTAACTGAAGTTTCAGTTGCTAAGTTAGCTTTAGAAAATCAATCAATGTCCACTGCTCTTCCATTGAAGAGAATGAATGATTCACAGTTTTCAGGATTTTATATTAATATAATGTCTTTCTACCCCCTTGACAGGAACGATCTTTTATTATACCGGCAGTTCGATATTAGAACCCAGTTTTACCCAGTGACTCTGAAATTCTTTAATAAAATTGACCACGTTCTTACAAACGCAAACTTCTCCGATTGTTCGCAGGAAAGGAATACTAAGGATATCATAGAGTAAGGTGATAACATCAGTCGAATGAAATCTGTAATGCCTTACTCAATAAGTTCATAGCATCGCTGAAGCTATTTAAAATAACTGACACCTTGAAGATAGCAGAAAGCGCAAACATTTCTCCACGAGAAAGATCGGTTCGATGCAGGTGAAGCGCTTGCTAACTTTTGACAACAACGTGTTTATGACTTAGACGATGTTCGGCACTGTTTAAGCGAAATAAAAAGGATATTTCTATAATGCACTTTTTATTGGATCATCACTATACTGCATAGTCAAATCGGTCGTTAGTCGAGTGCACAGTAATCGGCGAAAGCCGACTAAAAAAGTAGTGTGACTAAGACCTAAGTAATCTGCAAATTGACACATGAATCATTTAAAGTTTCTCCAAAAGGATTATGAGTCTGTCGCTAGTGTTGTCATATAATTGTTAGACCGGAGACTTATTGAATGATGTGATTCTATGTTATAATCCCTCTTGCGATAATAAATGATATTCAAATGAAATAATCTCTTAGTCATCGCTTCTAGTAGACATACGAAATTTTAAAGAATTTTTGTCGATCGGTGCGTAGCATCTTTAAAGCGAACTATATTAAGCGGCTTTGAGAAATATTTCTACGAAATTTTAGAGCATTCACTGAAACGGCTTGCGAATTATGAACGACAGTATTTCGTAAAATGTGATGCTTCGTCTTATTTCCAGAAATTTTACAGTGTTGTATACTCGGTAAAAATTTGATTTTGTAGACAGATCGAGCCGCCAGTTATACCGGGCATATTACTAACACATAAAAATGTAACCAACAAAGTTTACTTTTCAATCGTAATATCTATAATTGTGAGAGCTTCGACAATACAAAGAACGTGGGCCGATGGACAGACGGTCTGCTGATCAGATTAAAAATACACAGATATTTTTAAAAGGAGAAGAATGGCATAATAAACCTGTTAGATCAGAAAATTCGTCCGTTTTCAGGCAAAAGAACTCTTTCAGATGATGTTTTGTTCACTTTTAACTCAACATCACGTATTCCTCATTGCACTCCTTCTTTCTCTGCTTTTTTTTTATATGCTACATAACGTTTAGTGTACGGAAGTGTGCTGATATATGCAACATCCAAATGATCTTGAGATATTATTATCGCGTTCGAATGATAATCACCTTCTAAACCGATCTAAACTTGTCTGTCCTCCTAACCGCCTCGTTGTTCTGTACACAACCTAAACCCTACAATTTTTGTGATATTTGGATGAAGTTTAATGTACTGAACGTCATTGAACTTGTGGTTCGGATCGGAATATGTATAATTGCTTAGAAAGTATGGTTTATAGTCTTGAAATTCGAACCGACTATCATTAAGTTGGCAGTTGCAGGTCCTCTTTCTCTTGGCCATACGGCAAGGCTCTAGAAATATAATTTTTACCCTTAAGTTTGTTTAGACCCGGGCATCAAATCTCATCTGTATGAGCAAAAATTCAGTTTCATGTCAGGTCCATAACTACGTTGAATTTAATCCTTTCAGACATCAAAAGTCTTCGTTCATAAGAAATTTGCATTGCGGGCCGTTTTTAATGCTCTTTACTGATTAAATTCGCAATAATGGAATTTTTTTATATTTTTTGTTATATATATTCGTAGGAAGGCGGTGTAATGCATCAAGAAATTTATAACAGAGAAATTGTGAAATGAAATTAATTAATAATATAATTAAAATGTTTATTTCCTTCCATCTTCCATGTTGTTCTATATCGACGTTCGTTAAAGAATCTAAATTTCTTTCTTAATCGTATTTATGCTGCCAGGACAACCAAATGTTATTAAAGTACAGGATATAATTGCATAGAATAATCAATTAGTGCCGTAGAATTTATTTTGTTTTTTGTTGTTTGCTTTTTTTGCAAGAATATTTTCTTTTCTTTTTCAACTTACACCGCCAAAGCAGTGTAAATGCTTACAAGGAAAATAAAAAATGGCTTACGTTGTCAAGCCAAAGAACATATAACCAACAAACCAGAAAAAAGAAAAAAAAACAAAAAATAAAAAATAAACATAAAAATAAACAGCCAACCAACCAATTGCTAGCAACCCTTTTTCTTCTGAATAATATGCAGACATCCTCTCAACCCTTAGCTCTTCTTAGAATAACTAAAAATATACTTCAGTGGTTTTTCAGCTGCTTCCTTTATATATATATATATATACATATATATATATATATATAGACATATGCATATATACATACTTATATACATAAGTATATTTGTCTTTAAAGTATTTTACGGGAAATACATTAAATTTATCATAATGTTGGTAAAAAATAAAAGCTTCTTTCATTATAGAATTGAAAAGCATATGTCTAGACTTTCTTCGGCAGTTTGAAGATTTTTCTTTTTATATCGGAAAAATGTGGTTACAGAAAGCGAGATCTTAGTTCAGCGAATATTTGAAATTTGGAACCGAGAAGGCCAAGACGTCCAAACATTGATTGAAACATTTTCGAAAACCGAGTTTCTTCGAAAAAGAGTAAGCCGGGCTTCAATACGAGAGTTTTTAAATATGAAATATTGACATTTCACATACGTATTCAAATCCGTTTTAGCTAAAGTTCGTTTCACTGAATTGCGATTTGTAGAGTTCTTAAGCGATCTATTCACAAGTTAATAATCATCGAAAATTTTCCAAAGGTATTTCAAATAAATTCTCTACCCTATTGCTAATTCTTATATTATTATCCAGTAAAGTATACCGCGATCTAGAACCTATCTATTGTAACCGTTCAAGCTTTCATTCCTCTAGCTTCCACGACTCTTCCAAATCCCGCCGTTTTCTTTTGTTCGAGCATCATGCTGAGTTTGATGTTGTAATCCCCGCGTTCACGTGCACGAAAATACAACTCTGAAAAGCTTATGTTATTATAACTTAGTATACATACTTTCATTATAGGTTAGATTTTTTCTTTTAGTAAATGTTACGATTTAATCAGAAAAAGTTAAACGTTAACGTATATTAAAAGTTTTTATACTATGATATGATGACATAACTCTTCAGAGTTGTATTTTTTCGTGCAGGCACTGTGAAGTGCCCACCAGACATGCAGTGCCACCAGACATGCCGTGCCTGGTGGGCACTCCTCCATATCCCCAGTAACTTAAGTGCCATAATGAAAAATGTAGTAAACATCTTTCAAAGTCTATACAAGACAAAGAGCTTAGACAAATGCATTAAACCTTTTGATGAAGCGAAATTATTCATTTTTTTGTATAGTATAAGTCTCGATAATTTAAATCTAGTTTGATTTAAACAACTCCTCCGGAAGCGCAACTTTTTTTGTCCCCCTTCAAAGCGTTTTCAATTTCGATTATGTTAAACTCGAACACGGATTCGAGCTTAAACTCATTTTCAAAGTCAACCTCAAACTAGATTTGAGAATTCACCTGAAACTCTACCGCGAACTCGAATTTAACCTTAAACTCAAAGTCGAGCTTAAACTCCTTTTCAAAAGTCGACGTGAAACTCTACCTCGAACTCGACTTTAAACTTGAATTCAAACTCGACCTTAAAATCTATTTCAAAGTCAACGTTAAACTCTATTTTAAAGTCGACGTGAAACTCTACCTCGAACTCGACTTTAAACTTGAATTCAAACTCGACCTTAAAATCT
>KK499903.1:418024-450359 GCA_000688715.1 Glossina pallidipes
TTTAAACTTGAACTGAAACTCTTTTTCAAAAGTCGACCTGAAACTCTACCTCGAACTCGACTTTAAACTTGAACTGAAACTCTTTTTCAAAAGTCGACCTGAAACTCTACCTCAAACTCGGCATTAAACTTGAACTCAAAGTCGAGCTTAAACTCTTTGTCAAAATTTGACCTGAGACTCTATCTCAAACTCGACTTTAAACTCGAACTCAAACTCGGACTTAAACTTCACTTCAGAATCGACCACAAATTGGACTTCAAACTCACCTTCAAGCCCTATTTTTAGTTCCTTCGAACGACTAATCTCCTTAAGTTATTTAAGTGTTTTATATTAGCAGAGCTTTAATTTTTCTCTTCTCTGTATTCTTCAAATAATTCTCACTGCATTGTAGCGGCTAAAGCGATTCGTCGATGGTCAAAATGCAATTATTTTTCACTTCATCCTTTTTGCTAGAATTTTAATCAGTAAAAGGCATTTATCTTTTCTTTTTTGCTTAATTTTTTTCTTATTTTCTTTTTTTTTTTGCGTTTTTTTTTTCTTTCTTTTACTCGACTTTATGTTTTTTTTTTGTACAATTTTCTATATATTTCACTACCCTACATAATATAAATTCATATACATATAAAGGCTCTTGGTTATATCCTGGCGACTGGCGACTGCAAGTCGACTGAAATATAATATACGTTCGTTAAATGCGGACGAGTTTTTAAGTGCGGGCGAACGGAACGGAAAAAAGTTGAAAGGATAAGCGGCAGCAACCCATAGAGTACTAAAGACTTTCAAACCAGTTACGCTAAGGGTTCAAAAGCAAGATATAAATGTACTAACATACCACGACAACTTAGCTCTCTAAAGAAAGAATATATGTATGAGCGTATGAGGCGTAATTGTGTACGTGTACATATGTATATATATATATATATATATGTAACGGAGGACATCTAAAATATATTGTATTGAGTTGAAGGGAGAAAAAACATATACTTTTTATACGAAATAAATAAATTGAAATAAAAAGATGGTAGTAAGAGGATAATCAAAAGAATAAGGAGATGGAGAAGCAGAAATGGGGAGTTCTATGAGAAGGATACTTAATATGTATATATATATATATATGCACATATGTATGTGTATATATATGCACATATGTATGTATATATATATATATATGCAGCATTACCGCCCACCAGCGCTATTTATTTTATTCTAAAGTTGAAGGTTTTTGCCGGTTTGGTTACCAAGCGCTAAAAAGCGTTCTTTTGCTTATGCCAAACTCTTGAATAGCGGGAGGGAGAAAACGAGATTCAGTATGGCAGTAAGATGAGGGTATGGAAGGAGCATACTGTTAGCTTAAATGAGATTTACATTTTCAAATGGAGAAAAGTATAAGAGTCAGAGCAAGATAGAGAACAAAAACAAACAGCATTAGTTATGCTTAAGGAACTGTGAGTATCTCGTTGTTACATATATTGCACGACGCTTGGTAACTAGTCAACGTTGTCGTGGCTGTACTTGACGTTTAAATATTTTATTTTATAAATGTGGTAGTAGTTGGCAAAAATGCTAGAGTTTTCCGTTTTTCTGTACTTGTTTTTTTTACTTTTTTTTCTGTTATTTTTTAAATCTTTTTTTGTTTTTTTTTTTTAAGTGTCTCTGCTAAAGCTATAGCTACGGCAGCATTTCTACATTAATATCCTTGGAGATTTAAGATTTGCTGTCACTTGTTAAAACAAAAAAAAAAAAAAAAAACAAAGTAAAACGTAAGTTTCTTGTTTTTCCCTTACACTCTCTACATATACAGATTTACGTTATGTGCCTTTTGTTGCAATGAAAGCAGTTTGGGATGAGGATTTGGTTAGAAAATGAAGAAGAAGAATTCGTGATGCAATTAAATATGGCGTTTATTCTACATTTCGTCTTTCTTCTTCTTTTTACTTTTTTTTTATATTTTCTTTACTTTGTTTTAAATACATATTAAAAGTTTTAGGCAAGTGTGTGTTGCAGGCAACGAAAAGAGAAGAGATAAGCGATAAATGAGTTGAAATTAAACAACGTCTCCATGTACATAAAAGAGGGAAATTAATTAATGAAGGATTTAAATTACTTGAGGAAATGTTTTTATATAAATCGATGGATATATATATATGCTTAAGGATTTCTGTTGTAAAAGAATTAAGTTTCAATCGAAGTGACATTGAAGCGATGAAGCGATAAGAGAATCAAACCTATTTTGATTTCTCAACCTCTTAGTACGGTTTATCCACCTACTACTGAGAGAAAGCGGAAGAAGCGACTTTTTCAAGGTATTAAGGATCGTACTGGTTCATGTATTATATGTGATTTTAAGATGAATGGAAGATCTACTCCCCCCGACTTACAGAGTGCGGGCCGAGTGTAACTTTGTCTAAAACAAAGGTTCCAAAATCTCTTCCAAGTGAAACAAATTAAACGCTTTGTTTGAAGACAATTTTCACAAAAACTTTTGTACCTATCGCTCGGAGGATACATCCTCTGGGAATATAAACAAGTTGATGGGGAGTACGAAAGAAACGGAAAAATATGGGTAAGGCCTGTTAACAGCGTGTTAAGAAGATCGAGGTTGAGGTAGGGCGCCTATGACCCAGGAGTGCCGACTTGATAGTTGCGGATCTTATTTTTCTCCGTTTCTCTTAACGTGAGCAATCACTTAGGCTGCATCTCTTGTATTTGGAGCACATTGACGGTCAGAAAAGGTGTTGGGAAGGAAATATGGAGTGACTATAGCCTATTAGAATCGTGTCCAAGTGTTATGCCTTTACTGATCGAGGATTGACTATAAATGTGGTCACGCGCCTGTCATAAATAAAGTAGTGCAAATTGAAAGGTTATGGCCGACTTGAGAGTCGCGCTTCTTCCCTCTTTTCCTTAGTTTTTTTTTAATTTGATCAATCACTTAGGCGAGGGACATTTTCTTACGTTTAACAAAGAGGTGAGCAAAGAGAAGGAGCCTAGTAGGTGCTTGCCCGTCCGACTGGGTACCCACGATAGCGGCCACCAAATATTCTATACCGCACTAGGATATAAATGCCAGAACATCGACATCCTGGCCGCGACTCGAATTCTGATTGCAAGTGTGAAGAAAGGAAACGAAAATATCGTCTCATACTCATCTTATATCGTATATGAACGATTACGTTTGCGAGAATTGTCAGTCGATCCTGCAAATTGAATTTAACTTGAAAAAAATGATAAAAAGTGATCTGACATCACACCAAAGGCACGGATCGGACGCAGTGAATATATGCTCAAGGGTGTTTTGTCTTTACCAACTGAATGGACGCTATGGATACGATCAAGTGTAGCTAACCCGGCCTACGATTTGAATCCACTTATATTAATTTGACAACTTGGTAGTCAGAGCTCATCTATATTCGGTTTGGATAAACGTGAGGGACCGAGAATATATTTCTCACCTTTTCTTCACTTAAATAAAAAATTTATATAAAAATTTTTTTTTCATTTCTTCTAAGGTTAGCTTCTTCTTTTAATTTCTTTCTAAGCTTAATCTTTTTTTCTATTTCTGGCTAAGCTTAGAAATATCTACGAGTTACGGTAGGGGCTAAGCAAAAAGTGAAATCTGTCCATAGTTGTTCATAGTACCGTAAGCACTCAACGACTATTAGCAGATTTTCCCACAAGTCATCCCATTCGGGACCGTGCTCGTCAAAATCGACTGAGCTTCGTCCGCTCTTTTCTTCTTTTGCTCATTGGAAACTAACCTGGTCACCTACTTTGTTTGCTTTTCGGTTTTCTATAGACATTTACTTGCAAGTCTAAGCACAAAATGAAGGAAGCCGTTGCTTATTTCAAATTTTTTCCGATGTGGGCAGTGAACACTCATTTGTCATTCGAACTGTTCAGATACCATTCGTTATAGAAAAATTTATTGTTTTTTTTTCTATATTCGAGCGCTAAGCCGTGGCCACTACTCTCCACATTTCTCAATTTCTAAAGCTTTTCTATATAGTCATATAGAAGAAACTAGGGTAACATTTAGTTTACAACCCTTTAAGTCATTAAACGGGACGTACAGGATTCTCGTTTTGAAATTCAAGGCCTCTTGAACTTGATAACTGTTTTGACGAGATTGTTAAGAAAAAATTAATCCAACACGTTGTGGGATCGGTCCATCATAGTTAACTCAAAAATTAATACTCCTCCAGCACTTATACTGGATGCCAATATCATGGAGATTATTAAGACAAAGATAATCCGCCACTTGCAAAATTCCAACTTAATTGGATATAAGGAAACGCATGAAATATCGATTTCATTTGGGAAGTTCCTGTCCCAACAAGAAAGCAAGTTCAATGGAAGTCACTACTTAGATTTTGAGACTTGACAACTCTCAGGTGGCATTATATGTTTTCATTGAAGAGCCTAACATTTTTGACCATTGGTTTCTTCAGAATTCTTTGCTGTGTAAGCGTGATTTGCGTTGTTCCCAGTCACCTGGAAATTATACATTGGCGGATATGAAACCTCAACCTTTGGCTTTGCGAAGCGTTGGTATAATAAATTTTTAACCCGACCGATGTCCACTCATCAAAAAAGAAACTCGTGAAAGTCATCAACAACCAGTTATTGTGCCAGGAAACGCACACAAGCTACACACAGCTGTGGCATAATGTGAGAGTTAGCCAACGTGGCTAATTTTTTCCATTTTCAGAGTAAAAGTGAAAATTTATGTAGTGTGCTATGCTCCCTGAGTAACAAGCAAAAAATACGAAAAGCCAAAGGTGCTCCTTTTGAGGCCCATCAGATTACCTGCTACTATAGGCATGCCCCTTGCCCTATTCGGTCCCCTTCCAATACCAATCTACGTGCGCGAATTTTTAATGTTCTCCTTCATCTTTGCGGTTAGGAGTATGTTCAAAACAGATATTACACAGAAGTACAGACGGACATACATGGTTAAATCGATTCATAATTTGACCAATAATGTATACACTTTGTGGAAGATTTTCACAAATTTATCTGCTGCAGGTGATGAGTGATGAGCGAAAAATCAATTCTTTATTACTTTTGAAAAACAGAGATGTTATCAGTTTACGCGGTACTGTAAACGTGTCCTTCAACCAATTTGGCCCATTTTCGGTGACAGTGTGCGTGTAGAAACTTTCAATATTTTTGGTAAATTTGAAGTCGATAGCTTAATTTTTGCTGTCAGGGGAATCTCTACAATAGGCTGATGGGTAGACGCACATGCTTGAATCGATTCAGAATTTCATCACGAATATATATGATCAAGAATATATATACTATATATTGTATACTCCTATATACTAATGTATATTGAAGTTTCTTTCTGCATGTTGGAAACATTTTGTCTTCGATGATCGGTATAAAAATGCTATGACCAATATTGCGAAGGTCTGCAGAAGTGTATGGATCATAAAGGAGAATTTTTAATGATAAGTCAGTGTTTTTTCATTATAATGCTCGATATATAAGCAGTGACTCAATAAAAAAAATTCATTTTTTTTCAGTTATCAACTTATTTCTTCGGTTTAAATAAACAAAAATAATAATAATAATAATAATAATAATAATAATAATAAAAGAAAAATTAATTTTTCTTAAGCTTAGCAAGTAATTAGGTACAAGTTTTTATTCATTAACTTTAGGAAAAAATAAAATTGTAAAAAACTTAAATTTTTCTCAAAATCTTGCGGAAGTAAAAAAAATTGATTTATCCTAAGCTAAGCGAGAAATGAAAATGAAGACAACTGCATTAAAAGAAGAAAAAAGGAAAAAAGCTAGTAAGTGGAAGACAACATCATTAGTTGCTTCCTCCTACTTCCTACTTCCTCCTTATACGGTTAGCTCTCGAAAGTGTTTTCACGCACATCACATCAAAAGATTGCCTTAACAATACCAGTTAATTTTCGATTCATAGTGAGACGAATTTAAAGAGTCCGATATCGAGATTAAGTGCTTTCACCCCATTAAGGTCTCTGCAAACAGCTCTGAACGAATTAAACAGTTCGTAATTATATTCACCTTGACTAAGCTTAACAGGTAGGATAAGGTGCCTAGAGAAGCGTTTAGGAACATGAAAGTTTATCTTATCAAGTAATGTGGGTGAAGCGATAGGACCATTTATTAACTTAACTAAGGAGGAGACATTGAAAATATGTCAAAGGTGTGAAGATAAATTCGAACCTAACTAGCAAAGACACCTACCATAACCCTACAGAGAAATGTCAGGGACTGTTTTTAAGAAAGGTTTGCCTGTTGTTTTTTTTTTTTTTTTTCGCTCACTGGATAGGTATTTTCATATAGGGTTCACGGGATATAGGTGACATTTTCTAGTTTGGCGGCATTAGAATCTCAAATTTTGGTGCTTTTCCATATCCCTTTTTTCGCTATCATACTAAATTTCAAGAAATTGTTAAAAATAGTTCCTATTATCAGAATTTCAATTCGTTTAGCTTGGTTCAAAGGTGTGACGTCATGACGTGTCCATAAAAATATTTGATGTCTTCTAGTATGAACGGAGAAAGCTTCCAAATGCAACTTTATATTAATGTTAAATATTTAAGGCGTTTACAGAGCTCTCTTAGGATATAAATTTACTTTTCTCCACTGAGGATAAGGATAAGACAGTAGTCAACGAGAGAAGGGTATTCCAAATTAAATTCCTAAGAGGAATAACCAAGAATTCTTTTTGAACGAATTAAATTGAATCTACATAACACTAATAAGGAAGGAGGCATACTCAGGTAACGGTCTAGCTAAGCACATGTATAGTCTTTTCGTAATGTAAGGAAACTTAAGCTCTTTGAACCGCCTCTTAATGAAACCTAGGCCGGACCTAGCTTTACTTAAAGAGAACTCAGTGCGCAAATTAATACGTAATTTTTGATTGAATATAACCTCTAAATCGATCAATGAATCAACCCCTTGCCAACCTGTGTGTCAATATTAAATGATTTCCTTCGTTGAGCAAGAAAGCTTTTTGGATTTTTTTTGGATTCAATTTCATAAAATTTAACGAGCAGCATGTAACTAAAGTATTAAAGGCAATTTGAAAGTGATACGAGTACGATTCCAAGAAGAACGAAGGAAAGACTTGACACATCGTGAGCGACCATTGAGATGTGGCTGGATTTAATCGCCGAAGGGAAGATTAAATAAAGTGTCCCTAATAAATGGCCGCCTTAAGGGGAAATTCATTCGGTTGCATTCGATATTATTTCAATTTCCTTCTTCCGCTCTTTAAGCCTGCACTGTTTTTGCGAAGATAATGATATATATATAGTCTATAAGATCTGATGCATATGCGCGTTGAACGAAACATAACGCCTGACGCCAATGCGATGTAACACTCATGATGTTTTGATGTGGAGTAAACGATGTCGCTGTGATGATAATCTCTGAAGTATATGACGGTCATGTTCAATGTATAACATAAACATGTAACAAATCACTCAATACGTAATCCCATGAACTTATTGAGTGATCTTTTATATATGATATAATAGAAATAAGGTGTGAAACATGATGTACAATGTGCGATGTTTGGTTTTTTAAACATCACTTACAAACATGATTTTATCAGGTATTATTTTATAATATATATAGTGTGTCCATACGTCAAAGGATATATAGAATGTATAATTTACGATGTGTGTGTTTTGTATAAAGCGCAATATATGATTTATGCAAAATATAACAAATATGATTGTAAATCGTGCTTATATCTCGTGACCAAGAGATAGAGGAATGTATTCATTACGTCACAACATTTGCAATATTTGCATTTGTATTTCTTAATTAGTTGCAAAATCAAAATTAATCTAAGCTGATCCGTCTGTCCGTTTTTGCAAGGCCTTTGGGAACGTAGTCTTTGTCGCAAAATTAAAGATAGAGAGTTTCTTGCACACAGATTGATATTGAGGATGACCTAAATCGGCATAATGGCATGCGTAACGTACAATGTGAACCAAAAGCAATCATTGTTTTCAAAAGCAGAAAAAATTGAGTTTTTTGCTTATTATCTACAAACTACAGCAGATATAACAATAAAAATTTCCACATATATTTCTTGGAAGATTCTAACGTAACAGTGCAACAATAAAAAAATTGTCGACTTGTGCCCATTCGATATTATAGTTTTCTTATCTATAGCAAATTTCAAAGACTCGATAAAATATACATATTCTTGAGGAACGGGAAATTCGGAATGCAGTTAGCCATGCCCCCCTGTCCATGTGCTTGTTAGTCCTAATACCGGTATTCCTATCTGTCGGTCCGTTCATCCCCTTGTCTAGCCAGCTTTCAGTATGCACTTTTGTCCCGCTATCGGTCAGCCCATCTACCGCTTTACCGGTCAGCACATCTCTCCGTCAGCCCATTTGCAAGCCTATCCTTCTCCCCATCTGCACGTCTGCCCATTTCCGTCAATCCATATGTTCATCTGCTCATCTGCTCATTTGTCAGTCTGTCCATCTGCTTGTCTACCCAGCTTTCAGTCTGCCCATTTGTCTATCTGCGCTTCTATCGGTCAGCCCATCTCTCTGTTTGCCCATTCGTCCGTCCATCCATATGCCCATCTGCCCGTCTGCCCATCCACCCGTCTACCGATCTGCCTGTCTACTCACCTTTCAGTCTGCCCATCTGCCCATTTGCCTTTCTGCTCCTCCATCGGTCTGCCCACCTCTCAGGCTGCTCATTTTTCCGTCTATCCATATGTCCATTTGCCTGTTTGCCCATCTGTCGGTCTGCCCGTCCACTTATCTGCGCTCATCAGTCGGTGCATCCGCGGTGAGCATACTCTCCGCCGCACAAGTCAACACGTCATTGAAAATTTTGGCGTGTACTGGAACAAGAAATGGTCTCAGTCAGTCAAAGGCCATAGTTACCGTGAAACATAAATTGAGAAAACCTCGGCATTTTTCGAATTTTTGATCATCACTTAGAAACTAGAAGAGATAAACGGTAAAAATTTCAACGTGCATCCTACAGATACACATACAGAATAACAAATCTTAGTTCTTTTATTTTCTTTAGACGATAAAGATGGGGGTATAAAAGTTTCGCTCACAGCCGAATATAATTTTCTTACTTGCTGTTTTTTCTTTTATTTTGTATTAAGTTCATTGCCAGAACATGACCTCAATTAAAATTGTTGACCACATCAAAATAATAATAATAATAATAATAATAAAAATACTAACAATAAAATAGTAAGCGATTGTGTTGTAATGATTTATTATCGCTTTTTATTTTTAACCGATTTCTCTTTTTTTTTTATTGGTTTCCGTTTTTCAACTGATAGTCTATCGATATAGTGACATGTTTATAAAGAACAAGAAGAAAAAAACAAAAAACTAAAAAAAAAAAACATGTGCTGTTCAGCGAATTGCGAACACCTATCACCTATCACTTACCCTTGATACACAAACAAAAACCTTTGTCGAAAGCTTATGACTTCTTGATGACGAAACGCTTAAGGTCTTTATCATCGTCTTACAGGCCATTTTAACTATTAAGCAAGTCGGCAGGCGATTTGAGTTAACTTTTTAACGATAATCTATGAGAAATCAGGGAAATATAGCAACAGTATCTTGGAAATTCAAGCCATTTTTCATTTTGCTTCATGGAAAACCATTAAAACTAAGCGCAGGAAGTTCCAAGTTCTAGCTTTTGTGAAATTTTTCCACCACAATACCCTAACAGGGAGACTTACAAATTTTTTTTCGTAAGCAACGTATTGTTTGTGGATAACCGTGGACTTGCCCGAACCATTTTTTTTGTTTCATCAATGCATGTCACTAAGGAATGCATATGGAATTCGGAAACTATTATAAAATTTTAAAGCACAAAATGGACAAATAGCAAGAAGGCCTTGAAGGCTTGGTTTAGCTGGTGAACGCAAATCTAAGGGGCTTTACGTAATTTTCAAAATTGGTTAAATTTATTCTTGCTTTATAAGATCCGTCACTTCAGTGAAAACCGCATGTGTACAATAAATCACGTGTACTTAGTAAGAGTAGAAGGAGGAGTGGTAGTACTTCGGGGGAGCTAAGTAAATAAGTCATAGCGCTGCGAAGCTTTGCTGGAAAGGGCGCGTAAGGCCTGACTGCTCGGTGCGGGCTGTCGTAGTGGTTGTGCTTGCCCGCTATTGAGTGTTCATTTAATTATTGAAGAGGCACACAGGCTTCGCCTTGCCTAGAGTGAAACGGTTGGACCATACCCAAACTTTCATATTTGATATTCCAATCTTGGTATAGGCCCTGGACACTGGAATTCGCTTGTAAGTTACGCGATAAGCTTACGGGCTTCGTCTGATTAAGCAAACAAAGTACATGCAGACGTTCAATCATACAGGCATTCAGAGAATATCCGCTACACAAGTATAATCTGGGCAGTGATCGGAAAGGATTGCCGAGAGAAAGATAAAGATTGCCGTAGTCTGACGGGTGCGCATACCCTTTCTTTACTAATCGAGCATAAAGATGATTTATGAAAATCAACGAAGAATAGCCAGAAAGTCTTAGTTATTAGATTTCAGAATTTATACCATAGAAAGGCAATCAAGCAGACGGTTCATTTTTGAACCTGTTGCCGTCACGCAACAAGGTGTCAAGGTTTATTACGATTTTGCATTTTTTATGGGAACAGGCCGAATAAGTTATTTGCTCTTTTCAGAAACAAACTCTCTTCGGGAGAAAATTAATGAGCTTTTTTTTGTTTGCTGCAAGTTAACCCTCCGAATACTTATTGCGAGATCCCTACGGTTCACTCCGAGCGGAAATGAATTTCGTTGAAAAGTTTTAATGTTAAAATTACCTCGACAGGTAGGCGTAGTCTCACCTGCGTTTTCATGATGTCTATTATATATAGGGATACAACTCACAAGACTGGCAAGCCCGTGGTCGCTAGTTCAAATCTCGTTGCGGTAGACCATACATACTCCAAGGAGCTACGTTTACAGTCACTTAGACCTAAGTTCGTTTATGTTATTACTTTAAGTCCAACATTGTTGTCTACTCTTTATTTCAACTTTACTCTTAGCTTCTGATTCATATTCTCCACTATAATGTTATAACTGAAATCTTTAAGCTCGCCTGTTAGTACTTGAAGCCATAAAATATGGTAAGAAACTTTTTATTTTAAACTCTACCGCACTTTTAATGGATAATTTTCTCTATAATGTCGTTATGTAAGCTTCTAATCTTAACGATGTATTTTAGCCAAAAATGAATCAATAAATATTTCAATATAATTAATTCCAACCCCTACCTAATCCAAGTTTACCCATCTTAAACTCAACACAAATAAAAACACTATAGTGAGACACAGCCCAGCGTTAAATATCGTAAATCATCTCGCTTGGTCCAAATACTTCTATATACAGTATATTATAAGGGAAGCGGTCCATTCCGAATTATTTTCAATAGGATTCGTAGTTGGGTCAAAGCATGCCGATGTATAAAATTTCATGCAAATATCACAAAAATTGTGATATGTAGGTTGAACACACAAAAAAAAAAAAAACACATAACAGACAGATGAACGGAAGTTCAGACAAGCTTAGATCGATTTAGAAAGTGATGGTGAATCTATCTATCTCAAGTCCGTCTGCGTGTCGCATACAAACCACCGCTCAATTCAGGTAAGGTTATGTTTTGGTCACAAGCTACATATAATTGCACGGTATCCGCGCATCTCTCTGTTTATTGCAAACATTATGACAAAATTAATGTATCATCATGGTACGTTGTCAAGGTACATATATAAAAGACCAATAACCAAATACACAAAAATACCGGCCAGCCAGCCGGCAAACTAATGACAATGACGATAATGATAATAATGATGATGTTGATGGCGATGATGATGATGATGATGATGATGATGATGATGATGATATCACGACCCAGTTAATCGGGCTGAGCAACTGTTGCGCACGATATTGCCAAAAAACGAGAAAAAAAACGAAAATAGAATAAAAATATTTCCAATTATTGGCAAAAAAAGGAAAAAAAAAAAAAAAAGAATTCAACTGAAAAAGTGCAAAAAATAAAAAAAGAGGAGCCGGTGTCTCCTCGAATGGGAAAACAAAAAATCAACATGCGGCCTCACTAACGAGAGCCACTTAAATATGAATTAAGTCAATTCCAGGCGATTAATTTGTTGTTGCTGCTTTATGCTTTCACTGATAAACATGTGCATGCATGCGTACATATAAAGCTTTTTAATATATGTTACACATATATATGTGTATATGTTTTTTGTTTATTTTTTTTTTTTAGTTTTATTCGTAGAAAACTTGCACATGAATGAAATTTTTTTTTTTCTTTCCTTCTTTTGGTTATGTGTCGAAAATCGAACGGACTGAGAATACAGTTTGCATTGCATTATATAAGTATAAGTGCGTATGTATGCGTGAGTCTATAAAAGGGAACAACACCAAAAAAAGAAAAAAGAAATTTTTGCGATTCTGATATTTTTTGGTTCTGTTTTTTTTTAATTTTTTTTTTTTTTTTTTTTTTGGAAAAGAAAACATGCGTACGCTACGCGTTAATGCATACGTTCGCGAGTCGGTACATAATAGAACGAAAGCGCTTCAGCAACAGTTTGTGCACTTATTAATGCAACAGAAAAATTGGAATTTTCGTTCATATGCTCACAAGCACTCGATGAATCAATCGCACACACACACACACACACACACACACACACACACATGCATGCATACGAATGCAGAATTACCTATATACACTTATACATATATCTGATTGGACTATGGAAAACTGAATTACGCTATGACTCTTGACGTAAGACAGCATTTCGATTATTGGTAACAATGGTTTTGATTACTCCTCACAGACTCTATCTACGGAAGACTTGAATTTGGCGTCACGTCCGTCAAAAAGCTATTTACGCCGTCAAGTTAGGAATTAATTTCTAGAGTTTTTTCCCCATCGCTCACGCAACAGATAGATGTTACACCTGGGAGTTGGTTAAGGCAAGAAATAGGGAGCGGGCGTAGCCTAGTGCCTAATCAGTAAATTAAGCAGTTACAACACGACCAAATATGATCAAATCGTTCGGATATTTGAACTCACGAACTCCGACTTGGTAGAAACAATTGCTATTTACTCGGCTACAACAACTCGGATAGCCCAAGTCCCTAGAATATGCCTCTTTTCTTTTTTCAATCCGATCAATTACTGACGGGCCTAATATACATTATAACAGGGTGTTCGTGGCGAAGAATTGTAAAAAGACAACAAAAGATCGCAAGGGAGCGCTTATCATCCATACGATCGATGAGATTTGAACATCGCGTACGCTGACTTGGTAGCCACAACTTTTATCAAAAATGGCCCACTGATCAATGATCTTCTGAACAAAATGATGTAAACAACGTCTATATTACCCAAGCTACGGCTGCCTTCAATCATATTTATACCAAGCCAAAACGGGAACATGAAGCCTGCGTTTGTAATTTATGCAAAAAGCGAAGCGTATCGTTTTATTATATCGAGAAATCTTCGCCTGAGTGTCCGAGTAGGCAAAGAGTCTCAGCTAACAAATCAATGGCCGCGGGTTCAATTCTCAAGTGCGGTAGAGTTTTTAATAGAAACCCAAAAGCCTAAGACGCTAATGCTTTAAGACTTTTGGCTTAAACTTTATTCTCTGGCTAAATTAATAACAACAACAATATGCCGGGAAAGAGGATCGAAATTGTGCTTGACTCATGTACAGTGCACGACTGATGCAAAGAAATGCGTTGTCTCGTCATCAGGCATAAAAAGTCCTCAGAACGCTGTCATACGCCTATGCTTCGTATCGAAACGTTGCCCTTTTGCCTGAAGGAATAGGTAAATAGGTTATCCTTCAGTCCCGAATTGAAGTTTCACGTTTCGACTTTACTACGTCAAATTAACTATCACTCTTGTACATGCACCTACACATACACACGCACACACACACGCGCGCGCGCTCATATGTATATAGCATGTAAATATGCATGAGGCATATACGACGCTGATATAATAGCGCTATCATCATCGTCATCATCATCCAGCGATGAAATAAGTTTACAAATCGGATGGACGTCTGCTTGCGTCAGAGCATAAGTGCATTCGTTGCATTGTACGCATATTTATATGACTGTGTTGCGACTCAATTGTAATTTTTATCGCGGCTTACATATGATTTTCATCTCTTTTAAATGTCCTTTAAATTTAACTGTAGGTCTTCGTATAGTGTTCTCTTGTTTTATTTGACTTCTCATTTATTTATTTAACTGCGTTTTTGTTTATTTTTTTGGTGAAAGTGATTATTTTTTGGCAATTTTTTTCCGATGCATTACTTTTCGTTTGTTTTTTTTTTTTTTTTTTTTGTTAATCCATAAGTTGAGAGTATGTAAGTCAATGCCTGAAAAGTGGCTGTTGCTCGAGGTTTAATGTATTCGTTATACAGGTTAATGTATATGTTGTTGTTGTTGCTGCTGCTTTTTTTGGCCACAACATTATTATTGTAAAGTGCATATTATGTAAAAATGTATATATGATTGTTATTGTTGTTGTTGTTGTTGTTGTTGTTATACCTGAAAAAGCTTAATAAAGAGGAATTATTTTTTTATTTTTTCCCTTGTTGTTGTTGTTGTATTATAATTCTAGGTGAAGGACATTCGTTTGCAAATTTTTTTTCTTTTTTTTTTTCCTTCATATGCAACCGTTCATGTGATAGCCATTGGCGCCATAGCGTATATGAGTAAACACACACACACACACACACACATTTTTAGTATTTCTCTCTGTCTCGTTACTCATCCATAATGATTCAATATTGCAAGTTTCAGATGGAGAAAACATAACCCAAGAGAATTAATAACAGAACAGAAAAAAAAAAAAAAAAAAAAAAAGAATGATATTAAGTTTTTGTTTTGTCCCCGTTTCTTATATAAATAGTTGCAACCTTATCAGCCACATAGTTGCAGTTGTAGGGTTGCGATTAACGATTTAGAAAACCATAGGAAACGTAGGAAACCGCTCTAGAAAGCGAATAATTTAGTCGATACATACGCTACGTGTTGAGATCTCATGCTACAATTTATCGACTATGCTACTTTTCTCGTATCTTTAGCTATTTTTTTAAACGGCTTATGATAGATATTTGTTTGAATTTCAAGCTTCACATATATATATATATATTTCCGATTATGTATATCACTGAATTGATTTCTTCATATCTTCATGTAAAATTATTAGTTTTGAAAAAATATTATTCGACTTTGAAATTTAATTTTAATTGAATTTTGATCGAAGCCATTAAGGCCTATAAATAATAGATTATAACAATGTCTACCATAAGTGCATTGCAATGAAGTACAATAACGCAAAATGTTCTTAAACAATTCATAAAAAAAAAAATTAACAAAATTGAAGTTAAAAGAAAACGAAGAAGAAAAACACTATAACCAAGTTAGGAAATGAAACGTAACACATCCACACTGTCGTCCCAATACTAAATAACTAACTAATCTTATTATTAACTGCAAAGATTAAAGGCTTACGTTACGTGTAGGTGAGATAAAAACGTGTAAACCAGAGATCGGCAAACTTTTTTGATCGCGGGTCAAAATCAACCAAAATGTGAATAATAAAGAGACCTTTGGGTCAGAGATATTATAAAACGATCTGTTAGTAAATAATAATGGTTTTGAAGTTGTGACGTCAATTTAGTTAAGTCTGCTTAATAGTTAGTCGTTTTTAAGACAAAGAATATAAGCATTTGAATTTTTGAATTTTATGCATTATTTTGTAGAAGTAAAGCGGGAACAAATGGGCCGCGGGTCATAGGTTGCTCACCCCTGAAGCAAACTATTGCAACTTCTTAGGCAGAAAATTATGACTGATTTGACAGAATTGGGTCAATTAGCACGAAACTCGAGAAATCAACTAATCTATTAAAAGGAAAGGGATTAAAGAGCTCCTTCTATCTCAGTTCTTTTCTGTACAGTAGAATAATATTATAAAGTTTAAGAGTAAAAGTCTAACTTTAATCGAATTAACGATCTAGAAAACACAAAACATAATCTGAGATATGGTCTTATCGAGTCAAGGAGAAGGTATATCTAATTATACGATTTTATAATTGTCTTAATTTCGTCAAGTTTTTAGTGATATATATATATATATAAACATGTAGCGATGTATAAGGTAGGTAGGACGTATTGACATTCAAGGAATACAATCTACAAAATACGAAATCGATCCGAGAGCACAGACATCACAGAGCACGTACATCAAGCCATAGTTTGTTATGGATAATTGTTTTTGTAACAGGTGTCGGTTGCGTTCAAATCTTCCGATATTTTGGTTAGAGGTAACTTGGATATTGGTGTTTAAAATGTAAAAAGAAGAAGATCACCCGCGGCATGAATGCATGAATGTTCGACACTGTCAGAAATATGAATAGCTGTAGTGAATCAATCTGTGCTTCTCTCTCTTTAGGAGCGTCGTACAGAAACTTTTCTTCTTCTCCCGTAATAATTTTACGGAACTAATCCCGTTTTCTTCTGCCTCACGATATTAAATGCAAACTGATGTGTCCACTATACAAGTTTTCCTCTCTTCGATTCGCATCTGCGTTGCTTCTGTATCTTTCTTATTGCATGCCAATGAAATTTTTGATTCAATCCTAACTGCACATCAAGTTGTCTTTGTGTACTTGCTGGATTATTCATGGTAGCGAACTTTAAATTTCTTCATGAAACACCTGTTCCCGCTGAGTTCTACAACGTTGATCATTCTATAGATGAAAATTTTGGAAATTACTTTCAAAGTCTTTCAAACTTCACTTGTACCCCCATCACCCCAAGCTAAGTTAAACGTTTCCGTAGTTTCGGCATCATTTCTTTGCGCCTTGGCATGCAGTTTCTTGTATCTTAATCTCTTCACAATTTGATAAACCCGGAATAACAACTTGTAAGCAAACTGACGCTTATGCCGAACAATGGCCAATGCCTCAGCTAAGTATATTTAAAATTCCGAAAAAAAATAAACGGTTCCCATCTGTTCTAGAAGGTAATCGGATTCAATGCAAATAACTTTTTTACGCGTCAATGTAAAGCTTCCTCTCGATTCTCTCAGCGAATCTCTTTTTTGTTGAATTGTTTCTTTTACCGGCTGTGTGTGATGTTGTGTCTTGTCTTTGAAAGATAGTAAAAAACTAAATCGTTAAGCATAGTAATTGCAAAGGAGAAATAAGTCGACCGATACATGGGACAAATGTTGAGATTTTATTTCGTTTATGCTTTTTTAACTACTTCTACTTACGTTTTAATTAATTGTAAAAAAAAAGTATCAAAAAATTAGTTCAGATCTCGTACGAGTTCAATATTTGCTTCGAAACAATGCAACAAATTTCAATAGGCGGTTCATCAGTTAGCGAATACAACGGTTGAGACACGTCTCGCTCCTCCCAGTGAGACTACTATGCGTAAATTCACCACGGGTACCACGGGTATCAGGAGCCCCGAAAGCACTGCCTCTACCTTTGACCTAACAATGGGAAAGGCCCATAGCGGGAGAGTCGTGGTGGCTGTGGTTAGGCCAAAATCGCGGGAAGAGCTTTTGCTCGATGTGGAGTTGCATCGTAACCGAGTGCTTTACCCACAGAAACGCAGAGTGCCTCGTTCTCAACCGAGAGAGGATGCGTATCTCCGCTGGTACACGAGGACCTAATCTTCCTCATGCCAACGAGTGCGCCGATTTCGGCACCGTATGTTGTGGAGATTATTAACCTCGGGCAGTTTGAGGGTTTCACACTCCATGTGCCATCGGGTAACGTGTTGTCAAACATGCACGTTAAACCCTCAGAGACATCTGTACATACACAGCATATAATATTTCTTGGCAAATAGCCATAAAGTTGCGCTCAGTTAGGGTTGCAACAAACGTGAGATATAATTTCCTTTGCTTACCTGCCTTAGTACTTTCTTCAGCTGGTTGTTATAGCGATTCTCTTAAGCTCTCAGATAAGCTTGCGCTAAAGACGTGATTGGCGAAATTTGTTTCCAGCGACTCTTGTAATCGTACCGGACACGAGCACCTGAAATAAAGCCACATTTTATTATACCGATAGATTCAAAATCAATCAATTGCATCATAGTAAGCATGTCTATGCGTCTGTCCATCTATCTATCTTACTTTCCTGCGTTCAACATACAGATGGCAAGTTTTGAGATATTTCGATTTTGTGGACCATTGAAAAGGGTTCGGACCACTTTTCATATAAGGCCTTACTTTGGAAAAGCGTTATATGAATAACTGCTGTGTGGCACTATAATATTCTTACAGGGTCCCCTGTTAAATATACATTTATTAGAATTTATTTTCTAGGGTCAAGATTTTCCATTATGATTATCTTAATTGAATTAGTGAAAGTGGAAGTATCTCCTCAGAGTGTCAGGATTTTCCCTTAGGGAAAGAAATCTTTTGGTACAAATCTTTATATATTGATACAAATTTATGTATATATATATATATATATATATATATATATATATATATATATATATATGTATATATCTTTGTTGTCATCGTTTTTTTCGATATTAGAAGTTTTATTACAAATGAAGCTTTACTTTTTATACCCACCGCTGCAAGATGGGGGTATACTCACTTTGTTTTTTCCATAATGTGTGTAAGTAATACCCAAAAAGAAGCTTTGTTGGCACTCTCCTGGTCGCAAAAATGAAAATATCGACTTCAAATTTGGTAGAAACATTGGAAGTTTCAGCACACAGGTTGGTATTAAAAATGGGCCCAAATTGGTTAGAGCAGAAGCGCGCAGTGGAGCGTAAACTGAACGCAATCCAGTTTTTTTTAACAAACATTGCCTTGATTTTGTTTAGATCGTAGATCATAGACATGCTCTCAACAACTTATACTGATTAGGTCTAACTCACTATCAATCGTCAATCTAATCTTTAGAGTAATGCTCGTGATTAACCTGCCAATGAATTTTTAAAATTTTGTCTTTTTTTTTCTTTGGTTTTATGTGACTAAGCATTCATTAGGGGATGTTCCCTGATGCACTCATGTATCACGGTGACGGTTGCGAAAAAGAGACAAAACAGAAATAGATAGAAGATGGTGGCAACAGCTTAGTGGACCTATGCCCAATCTTTAAGTGTTTTTCCTCTACTGAATGAGCACTCACTATGCCTACGACCAAGGTAGAGGCTACAGCGCTTTAGATTTGAATCTGACGTGATAATTAGTAATTCTTACCACTACTCCTTTGTATAGGTAGCAGTTGTACCTAAGAGGCTCAAATGTCTCGTAGCTATTTGTGTACATTTAATTGCTTCGCTATCAACCATAGCTTACTAGTGTGTCGGTTGCGCATAGATTTAAGCCTCATTTTATAAGATCACTCATTGTCAGGAAGCATTGTTTTGTAGTCATGGTAAAAATCGGGGAAAAAAGCCCGGGGGCACTTAAAACACTAATCATCCTTCGGTCTGAAGGATATTCCATATTATTCCTTCAGAACTTTGATGATTGGCTGTTTTCTACAATAGGACTGCCAATCATCCTTCAGTCTGAGGAATATTCCCTAGTGTCCCTTCAGAACGTTGATTATTGACAGTAGGACTGCCAATCATCCTTCGGTCTGAGGAATATTCCCTAGTGTTCTTTCAGAACGTTGATGATTGGCTGTTCCCTACAATAGGATTTCGCTTTGAAGAATATTTCCTTTTAGCCCTTCGAGCTGAATAATAAATCCCTGAAGCAGGTTGGTTTGACTGCACGCTGAACAATACCCATTGCAGATTAGACTTACGGTAATTCTGCAAAACGGTATGCAGGTCAGTATTTTTCGGTGATTCTCCAAAGCGGTGTCTAGAACAGTGGTTCACGGAAATTTTGCAAAACGCTATCCAAAACAATACTTTCGGTAATCCTTCGATACTTAGAACAGGGCTTCACGGCAATCACGGAGTTGCGAAAACAAAAAGCGTCACGCATCACATACTTGCTATGCTTGTTTCTTTTCTCTCCCACGCACGCATATTATTTCCCATTTAATTATTCTTCTGAGGAATCGTGAAACAAAATTTACATTCCTGAAATAAAACAACCGAATGAAACAAAAAATAAAAGATTTTCTTGCAACGAAAGCCTGGAATTAGCCCTGAGTATATCCCGGCTATAGAAGGGGAAACCCTGAAGTGAATCGTAACAATGGTTACGATGTGAAATTTGATACAAATCTCTACGACAGTGTTGCCAAGTCAGAAGAAAAATTTTTGTAACCTTCGATCTATCCGAGCAATTTAACTCTAATATTGGTCTTACTTTTTGGTCACAGTATGGCATGTGACACATTGGCTTCTTACCACAACTCGACGTTCCACAGTTTATTGGAATTGATGCCAAATAATTACGAAAAAGTCATAGGCTGTGAAGTATGCTTTCCCTAGAAGACCCCCTTGCAGCGACCGCATTAATTATGAAAATAAATATATTAAAAAGTCTTTTAAATAAGAGATAGGGATCCATATCGCAGAAGTCATCGATAGCTGAGCGCTCAATGAATTGTTTATGAGACTTGTTTTTCTTAAGTTCTTCTCCAAATTGCTTTTATTCAATAACTACGCCAAATTTCTATAATTTATTTTCCTTGTACCCTACAACACTTGTGATACAGTGTATATTAAGTTAGTGCGGGCGTATGTAACACGCCGAAGAGCTTAAGATAGACCCACCTTTTGTTATATCGATCGAGAATCATAATCTAAATTGATCTAAGCCTATTTGTCCGTCTGTCCGTCTGATGTCTGTTCGTGTAAATTGTATTCAAGCTACAGGTCGCAACTTTTGAAATATTTTGATGAAATTTGGTACAGTGGTGTGTTTTCGGCCACAAACGAACGCTATTGAAAATGCTTCGGCTCGGTTCACTTTTCCGACCACACGATCAGACAGGAATTAAACTTGCGCTACATTAGGTTGCGTTTGAAAAACATGACTTTATATAGAAACAAAATATAATTTTTATGCTCTATAATAAAAATAAGATTTATGTTAGACAATGTGGTGTAAGGTATTTAATTGTCGGCATTGCCCGGCTGTAATGCTCCTTCTTGTCTATTATTTATTTTGCTTAAACTGTCCAATGGAACACAACGCAGCTCGAATTGCAGATAGTTTGAAGTTCAAAGCAATTCGTTCTCTTAACATTAGTAGTAGATAGGCTGGTAAAGCTTTTCCCAGGGAAAAAACAAAGAAGCTAATGTTGAAAAATAGTAGAAAAAAAGCAAAAAACTGGCCCGTACGTATAAGTATTTTTTTTTTTTTATCCCACTCATACGCCATCATTGCAGCTGTCAAAGAAATGAAAATATTTATGTATGTATTTTAAATAATGAAAAATTATCCGCTTGACCATGTTTAAGGCATATAAGGTGGGGCGCCATTAACTATCGTTAATGAAATCATTTAGGTTTTTAACATATTTCATTACACTTAAGACTTCAACGGCGGGAAAAAAAATGCGAAATCATTTATCAAGCTTACAGAAGATGTGAAGGAAAATATGGAGGAAAAAAAGAACATGAAAAACTTGAAAAGAGGAAAATAAAACAAAGAAGGAAAAGAAGAGAAATGAATGTGGACCGTGGCTGGAGCATTGCTTTTGCAATGGCAGCAGCAGCAGCAGCAGCAGCAGCAGCAGCAGTAGCATCATTTGGGTAGAGAATCGATTGCGGCGAATGAGTTATCCACCTAGTATTACGTTAACTTGATAAATGATTGCGCTGATATCTTTACGAGTAATGATAGGTTGAGAAAAAGAAGTTAAAGTTTTAATAAAATATTATTTGATTGTATGTATATATATACTACATATATATATATACATATTATAGAGTCAATTTAAAAAGTATTAAGCTTCGTTTACATTAACCTTCCATGTCCATTGTCGAAGATACCACTGTGTCGGCCTGTTTCCTGTTGTCCTTTAATGCTCCTATAGGTACAATCAGTTATATAAACTTTCCAAAAGATTGGTTGTTAATATGAAGATTGGTATACAGTCGCTAGTTGATGGTGTAATTTTTCTAGAGATAAAAAATTATCAATAGGAATAATTAAGTGCACGATGATTAGTAAAAAATACTTAAAAAATATCATGCAAGAGGCCATCACGAAGGCTGTATCGATATCATTTCTAATATAAGTACAGATCGACTGGGAAATAGATGCAAGATGTGTTATTCAATTCTGTGCCATGGAAATTTCCAAAGGCAGCTTCCATAAAGTTCTTGCAGTAAGCAGATGAAAGCATTTGCATCTTGCTTTAGTAGCGTGTCCTCTTAATAGTTGGAAATAGTACAGTGTTTTGTAATATTTTGCTCTACAAGTTGATTGTGAAAAGCTATTTCTTGGCAAGGAAATGCAATCGAATTAATTTTTTAATATATGTAATAATGTTAGACGGATCGAGCGCATCATTATAGTGAAGAAGAAAGATGGCTAGATCAGCAGTATATGCATATAGTTATGTATATACGTATTCTTCAATTGTTCAAGGAATGTCTCCTATCATAGCAAAGACCCGATGACGCTCAGCGAGAAAGTAGAAGGGAGAAAAGAATAGCGTGTCGCCGTAGCCTTGGAACTGTACGTTCGATTGCTAAATGTTATGGTTTTATCGATTATGCATTCGCAATAGCTGCAGGCAAGGGCCCATCATAATAAAAATAATGCCTAGCGCACTGGCCACTGAAACTTGATATGCCAAATACCAAGTTGCACTTGTTACCTTCTAAGTTATGTTAAATGAAAGAAAGAAAGAGAAAATTGAGAACAAAAAAAATCCACTCATTCGATCTAATTTCGTTGAAAAGCTGCAAGGTAAGGGAAGTAAGCTACTAAAATAGCAGTCAAAAGAATCGGACAGCAAAACCGTAACATGGATCTCTCCCTTGTTGCCAGATCTATCTGTCCATGGAAAACCAAAGAACTGAATGCATTTTTCAAGCGGTCAATAGCTCGGGACCAAAAAAAACCAAAAAATGGAAAGTTGACAACAAGTGATAAGAAAACAAAAGAAACTTTGGCAACGTTACGTAAGGAAGACCTCGATATGGATGATAGAAACGTTTCAGGTATCGGTTAAACTCACAAAGTTTACAAAGCATTATTTGAAACAATCGATAACCAGTAGAGAAAAGTAGATAATTGACGAAACGTAGATAACTGAGAAAAGTAGATAATTGGCAAAGTCTTGAAGTCGTTGTTGAAACGTGGGGAGAGTCAATCGGTTCAGAAGAAAGTTACCACAGAGGATCGTCGAAACTGGTAAAAGTAATCCATACTAACGCTAACTAATTAAAGTGTTAGTAGCTAACAAAATGCAATCATTCGTCACATCATTGTCTTACGATTTGACTTAAAAGAGTTACTCCAGCAAAATGACAAGTTGAAGTTATATTTTCGAAGTGACTAATAAAAGCGTGCGAAATTTCCGAAATATTATACGTATAAGGGAGTGAGTAAGAAACGCGAATACCGAGTTTGTGTTCGCGGGTTGGCCAATATCTCAAGTGCGGTAGACTTTGCTTTTATTGTAACTACTTACGGGCGCACATTTCTTCACCTTTCTTACTTTCCTCACTTCTTTCTGCTCGCCTTCTTGTTACACAAATAGGCGACATCGTCTGACTAAGGGGTCATATTAAAAAAAATCACAAAAAAAAGGTCGAATTCGACAGATACGGTATAATACGTAGTGGAGTTTTTCGAAGCTCATCGGGATGAGACTAACGCGTGCTATCTCTCAAGCTACGAAGAGCAAATGATAAAAAACAGTCAGAGTTACGATAACAGTATAGGATAATGTGTGCGCTTCTTAGCCTAAGCCACCATTAAGTGGACCACGAGTTATTATAATTGGTTGAGGCAATGAACGTACGAAGATTAGCTGGAAAATAACAGAACCTAAGGGGCGAAAATGCAGTTTTTTAACAAAAACTAATTTATTGCATTGTTTTAAGACGACGATAAACTTACGTTAATCTGTTAGTTATCAGTAAACATCGTTTATTATGAGCAATTGACTCTAGAGAGCACAATGGAGCCAAAGTTGTCCTTAATTAAGATTTTTATACTTAGCAAGCTACAGAGTAGTAATGGGAACTTGCCGAAAGGCCAGAAAACGAAGGCGGATGCGATTATATTGTTGCGAGAAAAATGCCGAACGATCTTCTTCTTATGTTATGTTATTTTTTAAAAAGAGATAATCTTCAAGCTCAATACTTTTTCTACAAATTGTTATATATAAAATCTTAGCGACCTATGCAAGTTGGAGAAGAAAATGGCGACGGGGGAGGGGTAGAAGACCGATGAACGGCGATAAAATGAAACAAAAATAAATTACCATATTTGTCATGAAATAGTAGAAGGGCAGTAGCGGTATTAACAACAACAATAACAATAAAGAAAGCGCATACAAAACGAGTTGGTTACCATAGCAATGGTGGCATAGAGGAAATTGACTAAAATTATAGTTGAATTACCCGGTAAACGCACAACTATATACAAATGCATGCATATACATGCACACATAGGCGCACACACACGAACACACATACACATTAAGCAAAGTGTTCTTTGTGTTTGTCGAACGTACGTTGGTTAGTGGTACTGGTGTTAGTGTTGGTGCTGATGATGATGATGATGATGATGAGGACGATGATGGCGATGAGAGTCTGTTCTGTGCTGACGATGTTATGTTTGCTTAAGCTGAGGAAGAGGATTTTCATGTAAATAATGTTTAATAAATGAGCAGAATTTTCCACCATTTTTACTTTGCTGTTGACTGTTGCTAGTCTTGTTGCTATTGTTGGTTTTTATGTTAATAGAAAAATGTATTTTCCCAGCCCGACAGCTTTTTCCAATCATACGCACTTATATATATATATATGTATGTATTTATAGGTATATATGTACATACCAAGCAAGTGTTGCTGTATATTACGCTTCGTTTCTTTTTTCAAAATTTCATTTATTTTTATATGTAAAGCAAAAAAAAAAAAAAAAAGAAAAAAACATACACACACATACACATCTCTTTTTTCATAGAATTATATAAAAACTCATATATAAAATTAAACATAGCCGGCGTCGCCTATTCCTCCCGCCCTGATACGACATTGCGTTCATTGTGTATTTTGTTTTTTCAACCATAAACACATGTGTGCTGCGTGTACACGCAAATTATGCGTTCTGTGCTATATTGTATATAGAAATATATTATGCGTATATATGGATGTGTGTGTGTGTGAGGTTTTTCTTTCCTTTTTTTTATTTCACATCACACATATACTTTTTTGTTGCCCGTACATAGACCTTTTTTATTTAAAAATTTACATAAGTACACTTAAACACAAGCACACACATATATATATATACATGTATGCACTCTCTGACAGTTATATTTAAGCCCATAACTCTTGTATGCCATCATATAACGTTTTTATTTACAACCCTACTTATGGTTTTGTCTTTATGAGTTTATCGTTCTGTTTGCATTTTGGCTTATGTCCGTTCACGCAAATACACACACACACACACACATAGGCATGCACGTCGTTAAGCATCGACGTTAAGACACATAGAGTCAAACATGTACACAAACTCATATATTCAGTATTCACACATTTATTCGTGTGTCACTTGTACATAAACTGTTTAAAGGCCTCTCTCTTTTTTTTTTTTTTTTTTTTGTTATTGTAAATAACTTTATTTTTATCATTAAGAATATTGAGCATTGAAATGCAAATGTATGCGTATGGCTAGGCTAGGCATCTGCTTGTCTGTGGGTGCATGTCTTTGTTTGCGATATTCAGTTTCATAGTAAATTTTTGAAACAATTTTGCAAACAAGAAATTTATTGTTTTATTGTAAAAAAAAAAAAAAAAAAATTCTAGAAACTCTCTCCTATTCACTTAAGAAATAGCTGTAGAAATAAAATTGCAAATCGTAATTACTTTAAAATAAGAAAAGTTTTTATAAAAATTGTAGCATGCCTTAGGCCATTTAAAGACACATTCTTTTAATTGCCAGTCAAGTCTACAGTTACAGGGCCACGCAGTTTGAACTCTAGCTAATTGTTAATCAACCCCAGTAATCTAAACTTGAATTAATTTGTCGGTCAATAAAGATGATTATTAAAATTTATAAATTTGCATATGGTAACACTGTTCAAACTCATAGGCTATGAGAGCTTCTTGATTGACTGTTAACTTGTTCTTGATTGTGTGTTAACTTGTCCGATATAATAATCTGTTCAAAAAGTACGACCAATATTTAAGTTTAATTACGGAGGTACACAGGATTTAATCTCATGAGATCACTTCAAGGACAAGGTTTTAACTCACTTGAAGAGATACCGTTGAAGGCCATTGGCAAAAGCGTCCAATATCTAAAGAGGGATGACTTTAAAAGTGGCGAAATAGATTTCGAATAATAAAATAAATTCATTTAAAAGGGATCAAATCAAATTGGTCTTACTTTTTGAACGCAATAGTATATATTTTAACTCTTCATAAACTCTTATGTTGAAGTCTAAATCCAATCAGATAAGGATCGCGTGTGCGTAGTTTGATTTAACCGTACTTATGGTCATTGCTAATACGGCACAACACTAACACTTATCCGCAAAAGTAGCCGAATAGAAAAGAATCGCGATCACGAAGTCAACACTCACGAATTCAAGTATAAGTGGGTAAAAATTGCTTTAGTCATAGCTACGATGAGACCAGTCACTCGGTGAAAGCATTTTTTTTCTAATCATCACCGCTTTACACGTATACGGAGGCATCCCTCGCCTGATTAGTCAAGCAATAAAAAACCAAAGAAAAAGAAATTCAGTTGTTATATGATCACTTGAAGGGAAGGGTTTCCAAAGATGGATCTTAAGCCGACCGTAACTTTCCAATGCACTTCGTTTTAATATTCTCTATAAAACATTTCTACAAAATTTATCTTCTTCTTGGAGTACGTACCTATTGCTAAAAATGGACTGGAAATTCATTCCTAGCCCTACAGAACCCTGCCACGTTTTCATGATTTGGCAAAGTTCATGTTAAGAAGTAGGTGATATACTTGTGTCGCCTAGGAATGCTTTTTAGCATTAACTAATTTTAGTTCGTATTTGCACTTTAAATTAATGAATGGCGCAGAAAATTTGTCCAGCTATGCTCATTTCTTCGTCTCACTTGCGAATATGCCATCGCTCTTGTAACACTAAATCGATTGATGATCGATTAGTCGGAAACCGAAAAGCGGAAGGATTTTCCATAGATCTTTCTTAAATGGATTGTTTAAGAATCGTGAAAAGTAAACCTTGTTAAGTCTTACTATAATCCGAGCGAAACGGGACTGTTCGTAAAAAAAAATAACACAGAAGTACTGTAGTTGGACAAGGCCAAGAAACATTGGAGAACGTATATCATTTCGCTTAATGCAATCACTCATTAATTTCCACGATAATATATCAATCTATCACCCAGAGGCATATGTTCCGTGGAAACCATTAGAGGCGTAACATGAACCTACTTGGTCCAAAATTAGTAAATTATTTTTATTTCTTTTTAATTATTTTATTCTCCATCTACTTTTGTTATAAAGATCGCAAATAAGGCTTTGTTGCCTTATGAAAGCTAACGTTTCATGTGAATCACAATATGGGATGGGTCCAAAAACAACCTATATGGTCCAGTTGATTTTTATATCAAACCACTATGACCCAATGGACCAATTTTCACTATGAAATATGAAGAGTTAGACCTTTTACCCATAAGAAGGTTTAGTTCTCCTAGGATCTGTTACATTAGAAGAGGTTCAAAATAAAAAAAAAAAAAATCCTCATATTGCAACTCATTTTATTATGCCGAAGTACAATTACTCAGCTGCTTTTGTGAAGAAATTTTGAAAACTGCTTTCTTCTTCTTCTGCTTTGTTCCAAACAAAAAAAAAGTTAATCTGGAAAGCGATCGTAAAAATTGTTCAATCCAATCAGTTTTTAATAAACAAAAAAATATGTGTACCGACAGACTGACATGCTTCGATTGGTTCAGAAAACGATACTGGCCGATGTAAGAAAAAGTGTATCTATTTTAAGCTCTATAGCTCTCAGACTATAACTCCTATACGTCAGAAAGCGATTAAGGAATGGAAGGAGACAGAGCGATCACTTAGATTATGTACAACCGATGGTAAACTCTACGCCGCTTGAGATTTGAACTCGCGAACGCTGACTTGATAGTCACGATTCTTACTTATTGGACTAAGCGTTCGAACAAATTTATGAAATAATTCGTGGTCCGCTTTGGAAATTTTTTTATATATTTACTGTTAAAGGAAAGACGAACTATGACTGCTTGTTGGTTAATTAAATCCATAAAGTTCACTGAACTGAAGAAGATCGGCATACACTCTATCTTATGACATCGCTTGGGAGCTAAACGTTGACCAAGTAAGGGTTCTGAATCATCCACATTGGGTTAGATAGAAAAAGAAGATGAATCTTTATACACCGCCTGAATGGATCGCGAAGATTTTAATGAGCTAAATTTCCGTCTGCTAATTACTGCTGGCACGAAACAAAATGAAGTTGTTTTTGAAAAGACTGACAATGGGCGATGTAAATTGGGTCACTTACGGAAGATGGATTCAACGATTGATGAAACGGCTACAAAGGTTGCATTTCGTCACATAAATTAACGGTTTATGTTTGAAGAGATCGGAAGAGAATCAAGAGCGGCTTCAATTTAATCAGATTATTGATAGCACTTTGAACAATCAATACGATCGGGGCGAGCATGAAGCGTTCAGAGGTGATCGACAGAAAAAATCCCGCCTCGCATAACGACAGTGTCTGACTACGCCCATTTCCAATGGGTCGGAAAAAATTGAGAGACTTTAGTTTCGACGATTTCACGCATCGATTGCCTAGTCAATGACCTATAAATCAATGAGAAAAATTTCCAAAAAAGCGACTTATTACGATAACACTTAAGACAAAGGCGATAATTCTTCTCGGGATCGTGAAAAATTTGTCATAGTTTGGTGAAGATGTTACAATCAATGGCGACGTTCCAGCATTTTGTGCAAAAATTGAGGTTAAGGGTGGTAGGAGGAATTGTTAGCAGCCATTTGACTGCTTGCTCTTTCAATCTTATTATGTGTTACAAGTTTCCTGATATGATGTCGCCTTCTCTCAAACGTTTGCCTATCGTATTGCTTCATAGTATCGTTCCATTGAAATTTATTGAAGTAATTAGTGAGTAAAATATTTAGAATTCTTCAAAACGATAAAAGGAAAACAATTCATATTCTCTAGGCACCGAATGTTTGTTATTTTTCCGTACATACACATTTATATATATAGCATAGCGCATATTCATAGAATAATAAATACTTCTTCGTTGCAAATATTTGGGAAAATGCGATCAAAAATCTATTAACAAAATCTTTGCTCATAAAAATAATGAGAATGATAGAGCAAGTAGTGAGGCCACTCTTATTGATAGCCGTTACATAAGAAGTTCCCCTTAAAATCAATTTTGAACAAAATGTTGAAATATCGATATATTTCGTTGACTCTGCTATCATCGGAGTGTCCTACACTCTGCCTAACTTTTTTAAAGTTGTAAAATTGACTCCAAGAACGATCTGTGAAAATCGTTTTAATCAGATTTTCTTAATACCATATATGTCTATGTGCACATGTATATACAGACATATATATATATATATATAAGTTTCACAAACAAATTTTTTCATAACATTTGCAATTTTATTTTTTTCATTTACAAATCCTTTAAAAGTTCATTAAATTATCTACGATTGCATATAGAAGTGAATGCATAGGATGCAGGCATATATCAGCTCTATGACTACACGCAAATATATATATCTTTTTATGCATATGGATATTTCCACATATAGTTGTGGCTTTAACAAATTGGCATCTAACCGCTCAGTAACACCAACAACAACAGCAATGTTTTTATATATGTACAGATATACATATATATATACAGATATATATATATATGTACATATATAAGTGTTTGTGTGTGTGTGTGTGTGTGTGTGTTTGTATGTGTGAATGTATATATATTTATTTTTTTATTTATATATGAGAACGTGAAAAAAAAGTCCGGAAAAAAGGACGCCAGCATGTCTGCAATATATTTCATTGCTATTATTATTATTATTATTATTATTTTGAGCTTTATAGTGTCATAACCTATTGTTGTTTGTTATTGTTATTTTAATCCAAAACAGACGCAGCTGCTGTAATTTTGCTGGAGGTTTAAAAATGCACACACCAATCTTGATGCATGCGTGCATGAATGTGTACGTGTGTGTGTGTATGTGCGCGTGTGCGCGTGTGTGTGTGTGTGTGTGTGTGGAGATAGGCAATTATAAGCACCTACAATACTTACATAGACTGTGTAAGGTTGGCGGTGGACCAATGCCAATATTTTTTACGTTTGATTTCACTGTAATTTTATTTTATTATATTTTATTTTGAATTGCTATGGAAGGAGTAGAGAGTCCAAAAAATATCAAATTCAAAAAAAAAAGGAAAAAAAGAAATTTGCAAATTTTAGGCGACATTTAGCAAATAATTTATTGTTTTTGAAAAGCGGGGAAAGGAAATTCAAAGTAACCCTGCTCAGAGTATCCTCCATAAGACGGCCTACTCAAAGGATCTCGACAAATAACTCGATTATTGTGACTTCAAATTTCAACGGCAAATAGTGTTTTCAATTAAGTCGATAGCGTTACATCTACTTTGTCCCCTTCAAAGTAATCCCTCTTAGTTAAAACACACATGTGCCAGCACTATTGATATGCGCTTTTAGGCATGTCCTCAAGCTTTTCCAGTCATGCGATCTTTTTCTCCCTACTCGTGGTAGAACCACGTTTCTCCGTGGGTCTTTCCAGTTTGCGAAGGGGGAAAAGTTACAGAGAGCCAAGTCCAGTAAATACAGTGTCTGAGGCATGATTACGATGCTGGTTTTGTCCCCAAAATTAAGAACAAGCAATCACCTGAGAGCTGGCCTATTATTATTGTGCAATATCCATGACTGCTTGTTCGACAATTCTGGGAATTTTTTTCTCGTATTGCTTCAAAATAATATTCCTTATTGACCGCACGACCCTCTCACGCAAGACCCTACGTTGCACCACGCCATTGTGGACGGGGAAAACATTGAATAATACCTTTACGTTTGACCGACCTTGACGTGCTTCGTCGATCTTGACTCTTCTGGTCGCTTCCATTGGAATCATTGGGCCTAAGTTTCGACGTCACACCCATATAACCATGTATCCATGTTTCATCACCGGTTATCAATATTACGAGGAAATCTTGATCGTCGTTGACGTCCGAGCTAATCAGCGACGATTCTCTTGGACAAAATTTGCCAATTTCAAGACAAATTTCGCTACCACATCTTTCATGTCCACAACATCCGAAAAAACCTGCATTAGTAGCTGAGAAGGCAAAGGATGGCGACTAACAACTCAATGGTTCCGGGTTCAAATCTCAAGTGTGATCTAGCTTTCAGTATAGGCGACCGTCTGATTTAAGTTATCCGGAAGCTTTTAAAATCAAATAATAAAATAAATAAATATACACCCGAAAAAATTGCTTGACATGAGTCAACCGATATCCCAACATTCTCAGCAACTTCTTCAATAATGATTCAAAGATTCTGCAGAACAATTTTCTTCGCTGCTTTAACGTTTTCAGCGTCATTAAGACCGTCTCAGCCTTCTGCGAAGAGCCTATATCACTTACGAATATTTTTTTTTTCCTTTTGCTCAAAGCAGACTCGCCAAATGCCACGGTGAACATTTTAAGTGAGTTGGTGGGCTTAATTTTATTTTCTATGTATTTAGTCCACAAAGTTTTAAAAGTCACCTTTTCTTTTAAACACATCACGTATATAGGTATAATGAAGTGAACGCCCACAAGAAACCATCAGGCATCCCACAAAGTATATATATATTTGATCAGCATCAAATTCAGAATCAATTTAAGCACGCCCGTCTGTCCAACTGGCTGTCTGTCCGTCTGTCCGTCTGTCCCTGTTGCAAATAATCTCCTATCGATTTCAAATTTTGAAGAAAAATTAGAAATTTTTACATGCACTAAATTCGTATTTAAATTGAGTCACAGGGGTTGAAGAGCACGCCTACAGCTCTAAGTGAAATGGGGATACCGCCTTTTCACA
>KK499903.1:460720-481592 GCA_000688715.1 Glossina pallidipes
ATTGCTAGATTATAGATAGTAAGCCTTAAACCTTTCTTTGCCATTTACTGTGCGACTCCAAGCGAAAACCAAAGGAAACTTACGAAGAGGTGAAGGTTTCGGCACGTCTATGCGTTGTAGATAGGGACCCATAGTTTCGCTCTCTGCGGATGACTCCTCCTCATTTTGCTCTTGGGATTGTCAAAAATAAGGGCAGAAGTTGCATAGGGTGCCCCAAAATTGTACCCGCGATTCAAATTTTCCGCCATTTGTGCGGCGTAAAGTGTTACCAACACGAAAAATAAATAAATAAGAATTACGCGAGATTCTAATGCGTTTCCATTGTTGAACACAACTTTGAGCTGAAGGCATAATTGAATCGTACTTTTTGAAAAATGTGCCTGGTGTTGAGTGTTACTTATGCTCTATATAGTGCTGCGATAGCTCAGTTCTTTCTGGCTAAATCGAATGATATTAAGGTGAAAGAAAAGTGGTTTCAACAAGACCTTGCGAAATTCCATACATCCCGTGAAACAATTCGTTTACTATATGAGCACTTAAACTAGGCGTGTACCGTCTCGTTTCGGTGATCGTAATTAGGCCGTTAGATTATTTGATCCGTGTCACGGAGATGAAGGTCATTTCCCCGATGTGCTATTTCATATGTAGCCCCATCCTATATACCTTATGATTCAATAAAAAAATTACAATTAGAGAAAAATAAATCGATTCCCTATTCAATTCAAATCGTGCGTCAGCCTTGGGTAAGCATTCAGTGTTGATTAGGTTACATTACTTTATCTATTATTCTACTCGTTAGGTGCTAAGCTTTATCTGGAAGATTCCTGTCTCAAAAAAAAAAAAAAAAAAAGTGAATTTTAACGCTTAGGAATGACTTAAACCAAAGAGAAAAAAATCTTTCTTGGTTACGAGGTTTTACTGTAGTTTTTTATTTGATTTTAATTTCTAATCAAATTCTATGGAATCTATACGTTACTGTTGAAAACAATGCACACCAAGATTAAGCATTATACACACTGTTTACATAATTGCTGTATAACAGTAAAGGAATTTTTTATCTTATATCTTAGATGGGATTAGGCCTTATTCCTATCCCAGATGGTAACCCTTATTTATGCCAGCAATTGATTAAAATCTTATGAATATAATACTGTGAGCAAAAAGCTGCCAGCTGCTGGGAATAACCATGAAGAAGGGATCGAAAGTGTCGAAGGTCATCTTCTTGTGCTTATTCGTTCTTAATTTGACCAATCATTCAGGAAATGTCGCCTATGCGTGCAAGATGTGCAAGACGATGATGGTCAAAAAGAAGTGGAAAAAAAAGAAAAAGAGATACGAAGTAGCGGTTGCCCAGTGAGTGCGTGTGCGATCGGTGTCATATGTTTAGCGGCTGAGGATTTACTATAGCTACGGCAGAAAGTAAACTCTAGCCCACTTGACATATGAATCCGCGAACGCGACACCTATCTACTCGACTAAGGTGGGCAGTCTTATAATCTTGCTCGCTGTTTGAATTATGAATCCATCCCTTGTCCGCGGTTAACAATGAACACAGAGGCTATGCATATAATTTATGGACTTACATTGCGTAAATTTTTCGATACCGGGAACTCAATCCACATTGCTGTGCGTTACCGCACTTCCAGTTTGACTTAACCCGTTAACACTGTGAAGACATGAAAACATAAGCCGAAGATGGTTTGTAACGGTATTTCGTAATCGATTTTAACGGTCAACGCGAAGAATGTAAAGAATGCTTTGTTAATTGTATTCTCTTCGCAAAGGACCACTTGCCCTTCATCCGCTTAGATGAACTTACGTTGGAAAAATCGTAAACCGTCTACACATTTTACTTATAAAAGTCTTACTACTTTTTGAGAACAATGTTAGACAGGCTTTCGCTTCTCTCTCTTCTCTTTCTCTCTATTAGTTTTCCTTAGGCATATTTCTTCATAGTTTATCTCTCTGTACTTGGCTTTCCCTAATTCCTTTCGATGTTGCACTCGTTTCACTTAAATTTTTCTCTTTATATAACTAATTCCATTACAAAATAATCGATTTACACTCACACACATATATGTATGCGTATATTATATACAGATATAAAAATACACATATTCCCAGTGCTTTTTTTACACGATTTTTTTTGATCCCCTTTTGAAATAACATCAATAAGAACAAATAAACTTTTTTACACGAATTTTTCGTTCTAGCACGAATTCCAAAAAAGTGGTTATTTAAGTTTTTTTTTTTTTTTTGTAATATTCGTAGAGGTTTTGATAAAAATGTAATATGGACTACATTACGCCCCTATTGCACTGTTTTTTACGAGAAAATTTAGAGTTCTTTCATCTTTCACGATTTTTTAAAGTTACGGAGGTTTACCATATGCCACATGCATTTTTTTTGCACGGTTTTCTAAGGACTTTACCCGCCTTGTAAAGAAAGGCTTGAGTGCATATCAAACGCTCAATAATTGTGGTTTCATAAAGATTGTAGTACTAACCACACAAATATGTACCCAAAGATGATCACATTGACGGCGGGTGGACACGGATACTTCCAATAATTGTTTGCCGAGTGCAAAATTCAGAGGCTTCGTTGATCCATGAAGCATTTATACTTCTTAATTAACGCATATATATGAAAAATCAACTAGGAATACTCGTCTTTCACCGCCTATATGGGATGCCGAGTGGTAAATCTCTTCAGTTTGTTATATGCAGTAACAATTATTAAAATTTTATCTACATTATATCGGAAAAAGATGCCCAATTGGTATTGAAAATGCACAAAATTCTACTGATCCTCTTATGGGATTAATACCATATTGTTTTCTCTTAGTGTAATCACTACCCCTTTTTACTTTAATCCTCATAATCCGAAATTAAGTGAGGCTTTTCTTATAAACATATATATATATTTTTTTTCATCAAATTATTATATTCAAAATTGTAAAATCGGTACTAATTAAATTAGGTTTAGGTACAATATTTAAGGTTAATTTAACCTTAGCACACTAAAGTGCTCCTTAAGAGGTGGCTTATAGAAAAAATTTGTTTACCATAGCTTAAGATAAAAAAAAAAAATCAAAAATACTGTGGTGGGGCACGGGCCGCTTGGCTTAATATAATTTTCCATATTACGACTTTTCAAGGCCTTAATGGGAGGTGGTCGAAATAGGACCCCGATCCGAACCATTTTCTGTTGGCGTTCGCCCTTAGGCCAAAATATGTCGATTTACCAAATTTCAACAAAATCTCTCGAAAATTGCGATTTGCAGGTTGAACACAAAAATAGAAGACGGACGGACAGACAGATGGCAAGGCAGATAAGTTTCAGAAAGTAATTCCTAATTGAACTGTATAACAAAAGTGAGGTCTAACCTTAAATCCTTTTCAATGTTGCATTCATTCCCATATACTTAATATATTCTTATACCATATGTGGTGCAGGATATAAAAATGTTTTTTATCCGGAGAATTCGATCTCACTGTTACGAATATGAAGCTTGCAACTGGCTCTGACCCGCTAACACGCGGTTCGCGTCTATCGCTGTAACGTCGGCTTCGAACAACCATCGCTTTTGTTATACACATACGCAACGATCAGGATTAATTTTACTGAAACTGTCTTGAAACGATCACCTCAGACAGTCGATGCACCAAAATTCAACAAAATCTCTCGAAAATTGCAATTTGTAGGTTGAACACGGGAATACAAGACGGACGGATGGACGAATGGATGGACAGACAAGCTTTAATCGATTCACATATTTAAATATGGATCTATCTCAAGTCCTTCTGGGTGTTGCATGCAATCAATTAATAAAAATCTCTTGAAAATTGCGATTTCTAAGTTGAAAATAAGAAAATAAGACGGACTGACGGACGGATTGACTGATGGATGGATGAACAGGCAAGCTTTGCTCGATTCAGAAAATGACTCTGAATCGATTGGTATAATAAAAGGTGAATCCATTTCAAGTTCTTCTGGATGTTGAATGCATTCGAACAAGCGTAGGGGATAAAAACGTCGATACCCGGATATTCGCGCATAAATTAAAATTTTGTTGTAAAGGAAACTATTTTTTTTTTTAGCGAAACATCTTTTTACATAATACATGACGCCTTAGTAGCTAGCTGCTTATGAAGGGGCGTATTTCCGGGACTGGCTTTAACATTTGTGGTTAAAGTTTCAATTTACAAGAATTTCCTTTCTATATCTAATGCTTAATAAAAATAATAAATGTACACTAATTTCCGGTAACCGTTAACCGAAGAGGAAAGTAAACCTTTGCTGCTTGTTGTTATAGGAAATGTTTTTTCCGAAATAAGTAAACAGGAAAAGCCTTAATATTTATTCAAAAATGTACCTAGAGCCCTTTCTCTGGGATAAACTGTTTAATAAATGAACAGTTAAACAAATTATTCAAAATGTTTTTCAACAATAAATAAAAAAAAAAATTTTTTTTTCTCATTTGCAGATAAATGCAGAAATCAAAGCCAAAGGTGAAGTTTTTAGCCTTTCTTTCGCTAGATATGTAATGATGTTAAAGGTGAACTCATAAAAAAGGTGATTCGTACGTAAGTGTGTTTGTAATGTAAATTTGCTTTTTATCGTTTACCTTTCAAAAATTAAAAAAAAAAAAAAAAAAACTGTAAATAAGTAGAAAAGCTATATTTATCTCTTAAAACGAATCACGGACACCCATCTAAGGCATGTTAGAACAAATTGTATTAATTGCGAGTACGTCAAATAAACATGGACAGCACTTACGGTGAAAGAGCATATTAAATTTGTGCGGGCGTTTGAAACATCCACAAGGACTTGAGATATGCCCACCTTTTACTACATCGATCTAAGCTTGTCTGTCCCTCTGCCCGTCTAGTTGTCTTTCACCTATAGGATGCAATTTTCGTAATATTTTCATGAAATTTAGTACATCGACGTGTTTTGACCCAAGCACGAATGCTGTTGGACATTGTTCGGACTGGAGCGCTGTGTCCGCTCTTCAACACATAACACGTCATTTGGAAAACATGTTATATGAATTTCCGTAGGGTGTTGGAGGGTATTCAATAGCAGTCTGTCGCACATTCCAGTGCTTTCACTTGTCTCGCTTGAACTTGTATGAAAGACACGGAATATAGATTAATATTAAGCATAAACATAAACATAAGCGATTTTAAAGAGAATGATCGCACTCTTAAGGATATGACAAGCATTTTCATAGTCTTAATCTATAAAGCTGATCTAGATATAGCAAATTTTCTGTTTTATTTTCCGGCCCTTCAAGTTTTAAAGCAAATATCAAAACGGACAGATGGACAGACAAATGGACATAGCAATTTAAAATCAAAATCTCGTATGAATTATTTATATTTATATTTTATTACATGAGATTTGGCCATTTTTTCTATTTGTTACATATGGTATGATGAAACTAACATTCCTCTTCTATGTTCCGAAAAAAAGAAAGAATCAAAATTACAAAACCAAACCCTTTCTAAAAAGAAAGTGTCTGCAAAGCATATGAAAAGTTAATAATGAATGAACAATTCTTAAAAAATGCCTGCAAACACACACACAATTGCGCGCATATGTATACAAAAAAAAAAAAAAAAAAAAAAAAAAAACAAACACATCTTTCCAAATTCCTGCCTTACCCAAGCTAACACAATATGGCGTCAGAAACTTGGCAAAAACCGGTTTCATTTTCGTCTCTTTTTCTAACACACACAACGGCAGCCATGATTTTCCCAAAAAAAAACAAAAAAAAAAAAATGAAAACCAAAAACAAATTTAATTCAAACTTCTCTGTACCTTTTTCTTATTGCTTAAAACACACACGAAAACCGTACGCATACATTTACCCACAAGCAAGCATAAATGATATTATTATTGCGTGCATGCACAGAGAAAAATCATTCCGTCTGTCTTTCTCTCACAGTCTAACCTTTCGAATGTTTCTCATTTCATGCTTATACTTAGGTAAAAATTAAAATTCATTCATCCCTTGATCATTGCATTGTTTTAGTTTTTATACTCTTTTTTTTTTTTGCATATTGTATTCGTATTCTAAAGGTTCAGGCTGAAGTTCGAGTTAAAGGCAACCAAACAAAACACATAATATAACCGAAAATTTGATAAAAATAAAAGGTTTTGTGTTTTTTTTTTTTTTTTTTTTTTTTTATTAACACAAGCCAAATAGATGACCAAGGCGTTCATTAGTTGTGTATTTCNTTTTTTTTTTTTTTTTTTTTTTAATTTTTCTTCCATTGTATTAGATGACCAAGGCGTTCATTAGTTGTGTATTTCCTTTGCGCGTTGAAATTTCATCTAAAAATAATATTATCCACATTCATTGGGACGCATATGTCCACCCCGTAATTATTACGTAACCAAAGTAATTTTCATTTCCACCCTTAAGTTTTCTTTCTAGCTATGAGCATATAGACGGCGCATACATTGTCCATTGCTTTGCATATCTTTGCATAATGAATATATATATATATCTATATATATATATATATATATATATATAGGTACTTTTTTTTGTTTTTTCAATACCTTTTTCGCTTAACTCTCTACTGTACTACTACTACTACTACTACTACTACTATATGGGGATTTGAATTCATTTTAGTGTCTGGTTTTGATGTGGTCAGCTGTTGGGTTTGACTTCCTCTTCACTGAATTCTTTTAATTTGAAAATTTCTTTATTTCCTAATCTTATTGCTTCATTTCATTTTGACTTTAAACTAAGTGACGTCCGGGAACGAATATTCTTTAAGAAAAGAAAAAATCTCTCGTTTAAACTTTACTTTCAAGGACTTTTATCGGTGATTAAATTCGTGGCTCATTTTTTTTTTCATGCCTCCAGCAACGCGATCTTTTTTATTATCCTAAGAAAAAATGCATAAAAATAAAAGGCTACCTATCCACTTCCCGCTTAAAGGATCCTCGAACGAATGATATTGGAATGAGAAAGTTTTACTTCGTTTTCTAAGTTCTGACGACAAGCTTTTCCCAGGCGTTAAGTTTCAAACGATGCCTAGATCAAGAAAACTCTCATGCTATGCATAATTTTAGGAACGAATGGCATACGGTTTTCTGAAGTATAAAATTTATTAAAAAAAGAAAGACTTGCGTAGCCAACTTTTCGAAGTTACTCTAAAGAAACTCATCGCTTAAGTCTTTTAGACCGTCCCGAAGTGTGTACCAATAGGTAGTTCCATGAATAAAAGACACAATTGTTCCAATTTTAAGGTTTTCCCTTTTTTTCCAAGAATCGTTAAAGTAAAAAATTTGTAGAAAAAAAACACCAAGTTTCTTTTGAAAGCCTTGAAGCTACTTGGAGTTATGTCATTATTTAGGTCTCTTATACCTTTCTCAAGCGCCTACTCATCTAAATAATTCTATGAATAAAAACCAAATGTTCATAATTTTAGATTATTTTTTAAGAAAAATATTTTTAAAAAGAGATCGAAGTCTCTTCTCCAAGGTATATCTTGAAGTTGCTTGGAGTTATGTCATTATTTTGGTCTCTTATACCTTACTCAAGCTCCTACGAAACTAAGGTAATGGTATGAATAAAAGCCAAAGTTTCATAATCTTAGGTTTTTTTTAAAGAAAAATATTTTAAGAAAAGCTCGAAGTCTCTTCTCTAAGGCATATTTTTTTACTTAGGTCTCTTAGACCTTCTCCAAGCAATACAGGTTTGTGCTTTTTAAAGACTCTTTAAAGCAAATAACTCATAGTATAAAACATGTAAGAAAGTTATATTCGGCATGGGCCAAATCTCGCATATCCATCACTATGTTTTTCGCATTCTACTCTCCAAGTTCTTTTATTTAATATCCATATCTGGCTGGTATTATTAAGAAAAAACTTAGTCCCGCTGTCTACCATATTCATTTTAAAATTAACCCATTTTTAGGCAGATAATATATATTCAAGTAGTGTACAAAATAGTTTTAAACGTTCGGTCTTTTTTGCCTCAAAAAAGTAAAAACAACCAAATTTAATCACTCGTAACTTTGTGTGGGCATGGCGGAGGTTTTCCATTTTTGCATGTAAGGAGTAGAGTGCCGCGTACAGTCAATGGGGAACATTTGAGCTTTCTAAATTTAATAATTTTTGTGTAACGAGCACCAAACTCGAAATATTCTTGTTTAACAAACCTAAGTTGCGTTCAGTTTACCCTCCACTGTACGCTTCTGCTCTGATCGATTTGACCGATTTTCAATACCCAACCTGCAGGCGAAGACTACCGAGTTTGAAGTCGATTTCTTTGTTGTTTGCGATCAGGAGAGTGCCAAAACCAAACACCACACAGACGCACAGACGGACAGACATGGCTAAATCAACCAGAATTTCACACCCATTAAGAATATATATTCTTTATAGGGTCTCTGAAGTTTCCTTTTGAGTGTTACATACATTATCAGAAAAAACGAAATGAGTATACCCCCATCTTACAGTGGTGGGTATAAAAAGAGATTCTTAATGCATCTATGGAATTTGTTTGGGGTTATTTCATTTACTTAGGTCTTTTAGACCTGACTCAAGCAGGTACGCATATACCTAATGGTCCAAATTTGTTACTGTGAATTCTTTTTATCTAAATTACTATTATGGATTAAGTTTCATCATAACCTATTAAAATTTAGACTTGACTGCACTACAAAGAATTAATTTTCTTGAAAACCTATTCATAGAGTGGCATTCAAAAAATAAGCCCAGGTTGTCCAAATTTTGTGCAGTTAATTATACCCTACACCACTTGCGGTACTGCCAAGTTAGTGCCGACATATGCAATACGCTACCGATCGATTCAGAATCATAATGCGAACTGATCGAAGCCTGTATGTCCGTCTATCCGTCTGATAGCTGTACATGTAAGTTTGTATTCAAGCTATAGGTCATGATGTTGAAAATATTTTGACGAAATTTGGTATGGCGATGTACACTGACCCAAGGACCGACGTTATTGAAAATGGTTCAGATAGGTCCACTTTTTCCACAACTCTCCCCATAAAAACACTATTGTGAGAAGTCGTTATATGGAAAAAATTTGAAGTTTCCATAATTTCTCGGTATAAGTATAGCATTTCGGGATTCTAAATTGATATGGAAACTTTGGACCGGTTGAGGGAATTTTTGAACCTCCTCTCATGTAACGAAAAATTAAGTTTATATCGTAAAAATGATTCTTAAAATTTTCATGTGATCAACGAAAACATGAAAATTTACCTGCACACCTAATAACACCTAATACCTATCTAATGACAATTTTTGAAAAAGAATTCCTGGTTTCATCTTTCGATGGGTAGTGTTTAAATATTAAGGATCTAATCAGTTATAGATATTCAAATAAATCATCCTGTTAGTCCTCTTCAAAGGCTTCTTTCATTACTCTATTACTGATTACATTTTCTAGAATCTTACTATTTCTGTTTATATTCCATTTTTAGTCTCACATAATTTTTTTATATTTAAAAAAATAAAATTTTGTAATGAAATGTTGGAAATAATTCTTTTTCTTATTTTCATTACAACAAGAACGGGAAAAAGTTTTGTTTTTCAAATTTTGATTATAATTTGCGCATATTCAGCAAAACTATTCGATGGTAAACACATATCAAACTAATTAGATAGAAAGAAAAAAAAAAGCAATGTGTATGTGTGCAAACATTTCAACAAATATTTCATTTTGTTATATTCACGCATACATCCGGAAACTATTTTAACTCACACGTTGAAACAAATGTACTTCAGATCCAAAAATCTGTTTTATATGCACTTACATGCGCGAAAGGGTTTATTAAGTTCTTTAGTCGATTTGCAATCTTTAAAAGCTTTAAAGCGTGTACCAGATGAAAAGTAAAGAGGTACAGACTAGCGCGAAAAATATTCAATAATTTGCAATTTCTAGTCAATTCGCTCGAGATAATATTTTTTTTTTTTTTTTATATGTAACTGTAGCTGAAGGGATTGAACAGTTTTTTCGTCGTCGTAACTCATCTGCACTCTATCACTGTTTTTCCCCCACTTGCGCGATCGCACGAACTTGTTTATTATCTACAGTAATTTCCAGCGATATTCGAAATCCTGCTACGTATTGTACAGGATCAACCAGGGTACATCTTCTATACGTGTTTGGAATATCCGTCATTCAACTCTCTATTGAAATCGAGGATGAGGCCTTGAAGCGGTCGAAGATTTTTATTTTTTCTTGTTATCATTACTTGGTCAGTTAATTTCGAGAAGCAAAACTTATATTAGGCAGTTGAGAAAGAAATTTCGAACAAAGGTCGATTTCTGTATAGTGCGTATATATTTTATCAAGAATAGGAAGATTGAATAAATTCAAGTTTCTCGGTGCTTATATTTTGTCTTTATCAGCTCCTACTGGCCTGGGTAAGAAAACGGTGAAATTAAATTCTCCAAACCAGTTTTTAACAATGGCTTTTTGTTCACTTATCGCTCCGCCCCCATACGCGTTTTTTTCTTGCTTGAACACATCATTTTTATCTTTCGCTAGCATTACAAGTAAAGGTGGCCTTCAACCCCTTACAAGCGCCTTAAATGAGAACTAAGGTGAAAAACGAAACTTGGAAGAGACGAAATGCCTTTCCGTGCAACCTAATAATTTTCTCTTCTTCCTTTGAATTGCTTTCAGCTTAAGATCTCAATTCAGGGATCAAGTTCCAAAGTCACCTAAGTTGAATCAAAAGTTCGACACTAGTCCCCAAAGCATATAATTGACTTAATTTTAAATGACACGATATACGACTGACACATTGGATGAATGGACTTTCGTCTTGCCGCATAATTAATTCAATTTGACAGCCGACCCAAATCGAAAAGATTGCAATCGGTTTTGTTTTTTTGCTCCTCTGTGTTAGAGACAAAGAGGTACTTTAAGCCTCTGAAACTCTTTCATGCGCTTAGCTTTCGACGGTGCCAAACTATCTTCACATACTTCTTCACAAGAAAGAGCGATAGGAAGGGGAAGTTACGAACTGCTTAGGCACTAACTAAAAGTTTACGAATACGTTTTTCCTTTGTGTGGTCCTCAAGTAATTTGTTTGTATTAGCAATCCATTCAGCAAGTCAGCAAAGTACTAAGGAGAACGCACATATCAAATTTATTTATTTTCTTTTAATATGAAGACGTATAACGCGACGACAATCAGAAAGAAGACAAGAAAGAAAAAGATTTAGAAAGTGAGTGTACTCGAGTGGGTTTGTGCCCAATCCGTAAGCTTTTACCGACTGACCAGGTATAATTCAAGGCATTGACGTTCGAACACGCGAATACTGACTTTGTAAGACGTTTGTTAGAGAATTGGAAAGAACAAGAGCTTAGGACCGGAAATCAAGCGCAAGAGTAAACATATCCTTCTATTCTTCTACAAACGATAGCTGCTCAAGTGCAATTTGCCGCAGAGACACTTGACCACACGAACCCAGATTTGGTTGGCTTGAGTTGGGGGAACGATGGGTTAAAAAAAAAAAAATAATCGTCAGTTGGTAAGTTGGTTTTTCTCAAAAGGATTATCTCATCTCCCTTGCCATTCTAGAGGTGTTAGAATCGCCTTCGTATGTCCTTACGGACAATTGAGGATTCTTTCTCAAAAAGATCTCTAGACCAGTGCTATTGACAATCAGAAATATGACGTTCACGATTCTGGCCAAGACTGATGTGATTCTTACGATACAAAACCGCTAAGCGAAAAGAACATCTTAAGTGCAAGACTATAGACTGCGAAGACTTATGTGATTCTTACGATACAAAAGCGCTAAGCCACTCGAACTGCCTAGGTGTAAGGTGGCAGAATTATTTTCCAGATTGCAATGAAATCATACTATAAGTACATCATACTATATACAAAGTTCGGAGGCAAGACTGAAAATTCAGGACACTTTAGCAAAACCAAACCACAAGCAATCCTTTATCGCAGAGAAATGACTACACGAAATGACGAAAGCGTTCAACTTCACGTACATGCATGCATGCACCAACACACAACAAACAAGGACAAGACAAGACAATCAAAAGATCAAAAACCCTACAATACTTTCGATGGTAAGCTCAGTCATTCCAATGGCTGGAAAAGTGATTGAAGATAACCTGCAGAGATTCTAAGATACTTGCGCTGACATTGAATAAAAGTAAAATCGTATCGAATTGCACCCTTAAATGTTGGGCTTGCGAGAATCGACTTAAGCCCAAATGCAATTTGTATTCGTTTCGCATTTAGATGTTAATGAAATTTATTTTTAGTTATGCTTACATATGCATACTGACTATGCATGCATAGGACCGTTTATGTGTAATGAACTAAAATTTTATTAGCTTAAGCTTACCCAAAAATAACACAATGTAAATAACTGAACATATACATGTACATGTACGATATATATATATATAGTTTTACGCTAATGCACTATTACTTACTGCGGCCGGCTTACAATGTACGCGTATATCAATTTTAATTATATTTACAAAACTATTTCTTTTCCGTTTATTTTTTTTTTTTTTTTTTTTTTGAAACTATATTTAAACTAACATACGTGCATATTCATATACGGCACACGTACTAACGTGAATTTACACGAAATTTTTAGTATAATTTAAAGTTATTGTATTAATGCGCGTAGAGATGTTCAACTAATTTACAATTTATGTAAAACAAAAATTTATATATATATATATATAATATAAGTATATATATAAGTATATATATATATAAGTATATATATAAGTATATATATATATAAGTATATATATAAGTATATATGTATATATAAAGTTTTGCGGTTGTGAATAAAATGGTTTCGTATATAAATTCATGGGCACGGTTTGTTAAGCATAAATAATCGAATTTGTACACATGTTTTCAAGCAGTATGTGCGTTAAATTCAAATAAGCCGCATACTTTGTTCCTTTGAATTGTAGCTCATTTTAAAGGCAACGATAGTTATTAAAAATAGCTTTAAGAGTAACACCTGGCGCGGTATTAATCATCTACTCACCTATCTGTCCGTGAGTCTGCGTGTCTGTCTGTTTGTCTGACTGTCTGTTCGCTTGTCTCTACTTCTGTGGCTTTATCAGATCTTTCGCTTTCGCCTGCTTATTTGTGCCCACATTTTTTTATGTTTTTCTTAGCTCAAATTCTTCCCATATATATTATAGGGGCAAGAAAAAACTTTTAAAAATTAAAAGAAATTTATATATAATTCTTTACTTAAGCATTTGGTACGAAAGTGGTACCGGTGTTGCCACTTTTGAATATTTTTTGTATGTATAGATGTACAAGGAGAAAATAATGAATCTTTTTGTTCAAAAAAAAAAAAAAAAAAATGCGTTAAATTCAGGAGAATGACCAATTTTTGGATACCAAACCCTGAAAAATTGTCCCTTTTTCATCGATCCATTTTTCTCGCTTTTCTCTACGAACCAAGGCGGACAATCGAAGAACCTCCAGCAAATAAGCCAACACTTCCCAGTTGAGTGGTTGCAGCGTGTAGCGAACCGGTTTTGTCGTACAGTTCGATAGACGAACGTACGATGCTTTTCTTAATGTTCTCGTCTTTTTTTTTAACAACAAACCGCGAGCGACTCAAATCTACCAATTATTGCTTTTCGCGTTTGATATTAACTCTTGCATTCGATTTTAAAAGACCACACGCTTCACATATTGGCAAACACAAGTTATTGTCCTCTCGTCTGATAGGGATATGGATAGTAACCCTAAATCTACCCACGAATTTTAGGCATGGAATACGAAAAATGAATAAAATAAGAAAACTTTCTTTTGGGCGAAGAGAAGAAAAACATTATAGTATTGAGCGTAAGCGATCCATAGTTGGCCCAAAACTGTATAATTGTCAGATATCCAAGCTAAAAAAAAAAAAAAAAAATCCATCTTCACACATGCATATCATCTCCACACTCTGCTAGGCATCTGTTTCTTAAGACTTCTTCTCAACCTGGTGACTTCCTTAGACGTTATTATTCTATTACTTTTTCTGATCTCTGCGGGAAATTCTCAAAAGAAAAAAAAAAAGCAACTCTGTTTATGTAGAGGTCTCTGTGTTGCGAAGGTGTAAATCTCTGGCTGCCTTTAGAGTTACACTTGAAATTATACAATATTTGTGCCGTCTTCTGGGCTGCTTGTGTTGCGGCACTTAATTTTTTTTTGTGCTAATCATCCAAATAAACGATGCCGTCAAATCGACCACCAACGTAGTACAAAACAAGTAAGAACATTATAGTTGCGCAAGGCCGACACGCTACACCACTTCGCCTAATACATACATGCATGGCTTATATGCGTTTGTATTCAAAAAATAGGCCGTAGTGGTCCGAATTCGGTAAGATGGATTTGTATGTCAATCTACTATAATGAATTAATTTTCATCATGAAATAATAAAAATTATACCTTTTTACTCTACAAAGGTGCAGTTTTCGTAGGAACGTTTATGTGAGAGATGGATTAAAACATGGCCACAGCCAAGCCCAACTTTTCCTGCCAATTTAGAATACTATTACAGAGCGAGTTTTTTTTGAGAAATTTTAATAATGCAATTTTTTTTCCACATACAGGTCCTTATATAGGGAAAGCTCGAAAAAATGGAACGATCCAAATCATTGTGCGCAGCGTTCGTTGTCTCGACCTAAAATATTAGACAAACCAAATGTGACCTTTAAATTGAAGACAAACTTATATGGAGACGGATCATATATCAGACGGATGGATGGACAAATCGATTGACAAACTTAAAGCGGTATAATAAAAGCTACGTCTAGCTTAAGCCTTTCTGCGTGTTACATACATCCGCATAAACTTAATATACACTGTATCACAAGTAGTTGGTATAAGGTATAAACAGAAAGATAAACTCAGGGATTTGAAGTAGATGTGACTGAAATTCCAATCTTTTTCTAATTAGCATAAGTGAAGTAAGTGAAATCACTGAAAGTATCATTAAAGTAAAGCTAAAAAAAAAAAAGGTTCACACAAATATGTTTGTCGAACTAAATAGATTTTTTGTATGGATTGTCAGTATGACCTCAAGTTGATCATTTTCTTTATTTCATTTAGATGAAATTACTGCATATGATTTTTAGATATTTAGACAAATATCTGATAGAAATTATAATTTAAAATGTTTTGCTTATATAGTTAATTGTAGTTTTCCATCTGTGAACGTAACAAGCAGTAGGACGGACAGACGAATGTTGCCATTCCTATATATTTAAAGTCATGTAACGTCTACATGAGATCTTTAAAGCTTCTGTCTGTAAATCTCCACAAACAAACAAATGTAGTAGATACGCACACACACACACACACACGCACACATTCTTTGTTGATGTCTATAATGATAAACTTTCCCTTTTTTTTTTTTGTCTTTTTTTTTCTCTTTCATCCTTTTCCTCCACTTTCTCTCGTGGAACAAAAAGAAGCTGTCATTTGCATTTGCTTACAATGGTAACAACTTTTATATAGCTATGCGAGTGTAAGTGTATGTAACTAACATGTCTAACAAATATGGCTGTTTAAGACATTTTATACACATCTATGGGTGTTAAGCATGCCGAAGGTGGGAGTGATGGTGAGTATTTATTACTACTTTTCCTTTCCCATTTCTGTAAGGTAACCGTGCACAAGCACGAACGAAAACGTTATCATAAGAGGGTTGCTTTGATTTTGCATGCATGCACGTTTAAAAAAAAAAACCGAATGAGACCTAATCCTAGACACTGGTAAAGAATCGAAAACAGAAACCATGATTAACATTTTGTTGTTTGGTTACTTTACTTTGTTTTCATTCCTATTTTTTTTTTTGTTTTGTTTTTGATGAAAAACGAAACATATTAAAATATTTATTCGTAAGGGTAGTTAAAATGGCTCGATAACATTGCGTACTTATCTTGCATAATGGCCGTCTCGTTCGGCCAACCATTTAATATTGAAAGTCTTTAACAAGCAAAATATACCTAAGAGTAAGGAAGAGTGCGAGTAAAATAGTGACACCTGATGCGAAGGTAGACGCATGCTTGCCCATACCACTTAATATCGTGGTTAAACTTGCGTAGTCCTCTTGCTTGTCTATCTTTTTGTCTGTCTGTCTGTCTATCATTTGTATTACATTTATTTTCTACCTTCCTAACGTACTTACTTGGGTGCAATTGTCAAACTTCAATGCAATGCAAACGTTGCCTAACGATGTCCTTTTGTTCTTGTCAAGGGCATTATGGCCGCACACCGAGAGAGAGAGAGAGAGAGAGAGAGAGAGAGGGATCGAAAGAGCGAAAGTAATGAAAGTCTAAGTGAAATTGATTGGTTTGAGATTTTTCATTGTGCGTATTACCACCGATGGTCAGACCTGCTTATATGCGAAACGAAATTCATCGTCATCGTCATCGTCATCGGCATCATCATCAACATCGTCAGCAAAGTGTAAATAAGGTCTTGCCAGTTAAGAAGAAGCGCACGTTTAAACGTTCATTCATAACTACTACGTTTTGGGTGCAAATCAAATGAACTTAACATCAAATGCTGTGAATATTTCACATGCTTTCGCTACTTTCGCATATTTTATTTATTTCAAAATAAAAAAGAAAAAACAACAACACCATGTATATATATGAAAGTGTTTTTGCTTTATTTCGTTTTTGCAGCCAGACATGTTTCTTGTCGTTACCCCTCCTCCCTACCCAATTTTAGGTTATAGCCTTTTGTAAAATTCCAAATGTGTTTTCATTCACCGTCTGTTAAGAGTAACAAATATTTTCTGACGAACAAGACAATGGCAGTGAGGCGGAATTTTTATGAATAAGCTTCATTTGCAATTCAGACAAAGCAACATTTGACGTACAGCCTTGTATATCCAAAGCAAAAAGGGGGAGAAATAATTTTTGCAAAAAAAAAAAAAAAACACTTTACTTAAATTGTAAATAGAATATTTATTCATTTCGTTAAATATTAAAAAGGAAATTTCTTCATTTTTTTTTTTTCTTTTTTGTTCTTTCTTTGTCCTAACATTTGGAAAAAAAAATTTATAATTTTTCATGTTTCCCTTTATTTCCGATAAGATAACCGTTTTCAAGAAGTATGCTTTCCTTTTAAAAGCTTTAGTTAATCAAGCAGGAAAAAGCTTTCTAATAAGTATACCTAACGGTATTTAGTTATTAGGGTTGATATTGCAACTACTAGTTAACACATTTTACCAATAGATGGCATTAGGCTTTAGGACAAAGCTAATATCAACCCTTAATATGAGATTTGAAGTTTTCTTCTCGTTTTTTTGTGTTTTTTTTTTTTCTCTTTTTTGTTGCTTGCTTTCCTCGACAATGCTTTAAAGACGACCAAGTTAGATAAAAAAAAAAAAAAAATGATGGCCTTAGCAGCTGTGAGGTGGAGGGCATTAATTCAAATTTATTGGAAACATTTAGAAATCTATGAAGACATTTACTCTATAAAGCAGCTGTTGCCGAATTGTTGTGTAAAACGCGGTCACTGCCGAAACGCTATGTAAGACAAAAGCTTAATGCGACATGTAAAGGGGAACAGTTTTGTTATCAGGGTGAATGAAGTCTTCGAGTATGTAGCGAATAGGAAATTTGAAGACATTTTAAAGACCTAGAAATTTCCATTATTAATTGCATTAAGCAATTGTTGTTGTTGTTGTTGTCGTCGTTTTTCAATAACATGCCATCTCTTCTATACTTATGTACAGATTAAGTCAATGATTGATTGGTAGAGCAACTTGCTTTGTTAGGGGAATGAGAGATGAAATATTCAATAATCGGGTGGATGATGTCATTTTTTCTAGGTCGATAGTTGTAATCGCTTACCTGCATAATTGAAAATTCATTTATTTTATACGTTTCAACGTTTGTGAAATTATTGAACAAGAAGGTCATCGACAGCAAGGCTTACTATCATTTTATTAAAATTGATGCAAAGCAAACAAAGCAAATATCCGTTGAGGTCTAAACAAGCCACTAGACTAAGTAACGGCATAAATGCGAGAAAAGTTACTTGGAAAGAAAATTTCCGAATAGTTCACTATATAAACAAGATGGGGCCAAGGATGCAATTAATTACTGTTCGCTTCATACAATGCCACATGGTTCCAATCTGATCCATTGAAATTTGGAATTTCCAATAATGGTTAGAAAAGATATAAAGGTCCAAGATATACTCTTCAACGCGACGACGATAATGAGGAGGTAAGAAGTTGAAATGCGGTACCAATGTTCGTTGACTGGTCATAGACTCAGGACTGACACTGAATCGAGAAAACACAGAGATAATTTTCTTATTCCCAAAAAACTGTTACCCAGAAAAGTTCCTGTGCGATACCTTGGTTCCCTCTTAATCAATTAAAAAGTGTTTTTGCCAAGTTTCAGCTCACCTATTCCCATTTTTGGGACCATGGCGATTCCAAAAAAATTTTTGGGTTAAATTGATCCATTTTGGTGGAAATAACTACATGTAAAACTTCATTAGGAGAACTTAACAATTAACACCTTAGAAAATCGAGATCCATACATTTCCTTGATAATGTCACACGATTTTTGCTAAACCTATTAAGTCATCCTCTTTGTACCACCCATAAGGGTATTTTAAGTTTGCAACACGCACAAGGGCTTCAGATAGACCCACCTTTTATTAGAGAGAATAAATTTAAGCTTGTTTGTCCCTCTGTCCGTCTTATTTTATTTTGTTCAATTTTTAAGATTATATATTATTGATAGATACATGATTTGGTCCAAAGACGGACACTATTGAAAATTGCTCACATGGCACCACTTTTCCGACTATTTCCCATTAAAAGCCTTATTCTGAAAAGTCATTAAGAATCACTTTAATGATGAACTCACTGTAGGACCTCTAATGGTAAATCGTAGCGCAGTATAGTTAGTGTTTTTTTTAATATGACCCATTGCCTAGATGATATAACCCACCCGTTCAAGAAGATGATGGTCAGAAAGGCGTGGAGAAGAGAAAAAAATAGGGATTGGGCGCAAATCGGTTCGTCTGCGGTCAGTGGACAGATCATCGACTGAGCAATAACTGTAGCTTCGATTAAATATAATTTAACCGCATTGGTGCCCATCGACTTGGCAGTTGGAAACTTTATCTGGTTAAGAAGGTGACGAGAAAAAACTCTTGGGAGGACATTTACTTCTGCAAAATGTCGTTGATAAAAATTCGCTGTAAATTTGTTTTGTAAATTTCGCGACCCCGAGATAAGCAATAGGACCCAAGTAAGCTAGTGATAGTAAAAAACTAAGAGCTGAAACAAGAGCTTTGTATGAAACAGCGGCTGTAGCCTAACAGATACTAATCGAAACGAATAATTCGTAAAGATTTTGCTGAAAGTGACTTAGTGATTACTTAATAGGCTATCAAGTATTGCGCAGTGACTAAGGCATAGTAGTCCTGGTCTAATGGGCGAGACTCAATGAACAATGGTCGAGAAGCAACAATATAGATTAGGAATACCATAGCGTATCAAGATCATCCCTTCATTATAGGTATGGACAAATGATGGGAAAATGATGCCCTCTACTCCGTAGATGGGCGCGAACAATGCACTTTCACTCCTTGTGCCATAGGATATTCTGAGAGTAAGTCTGTATTGCGGGAATCCATGTAAAACTCTACCAAGGTCACCGAGGTTACCAAGGTTACAATGGCATATGACATAACGACTGTGATGAATTCGTGGTTCCAATGGCTTTGCCAGAGAGATTATAATACAGTTCTTCCAAGGCAATGTCTGTAACAAATTTCAGACTCCCACAGAAGACATGAAATAAGGAGTAAATAATTCCTTTGGCATACGGATAACTTCATAATAACGTCCTGAGTTGAAAAGTATTGCATGGTGACTAAACCACAATGGGTGTGGCCCAATGACCATGATAGTTCATCTTAGATAAACCAGTAGGTCCGAAGCAGGGACCAAGGAACACAGGCATATACGTAGAATAGCGTACTAAGGGTGCATGTTCGAGTGTGCCGTATACATGGCCATATTCTGGAACTGCAGAAGTACTGGGACGCTTTACATTTGGGGATTTGCGACGACGTTTTGAGAAATGTGTTACAGTCATTTCCATTTCGCTATCGAAGACCGTAGAGTTAAGCCCTTACATGCGGGAATGGTTGTGGTGAACGCAGCCCAGCGGTAATGGCGCAGAGGTCATAGCGTTCTTTAAACATGACGTTGGCTATAGCAGAATGGATGTGACGCAGAGGACATAGTGTGATGGTTTTGTGTTTTGAGGATGGATTTTGTTAATTAAATGAAGAAAAGAATTTTTTTTTAACGATAGCTTTACTCGCTTTCACTTTGCAAACCCAAAACCCTTGAAAAATTCTTATATAGCAAATATCTTTCCTGATGATGTCTTGTCAGCTTAATTTTTATTTATTTATTTATTTATTTTTTTTTTTTAATTTAAGCCAAATATTTCAAAATCAATGTATTTACTTACTTATTGGTGTCTTAATCCAGTTGTTCGGCAAAACAAAAAATAAAAAATGGTTTCCCATTCCATTTTCACGTTCTTCCAATAAAAGTCGGTATACAAGAAAGCAAATAAATTTCAATATTTTTACGGCTTAATAATATTTTATTGATTTATTTTAGTTGCGTTTTTCTTTCATTTTTTTTTTTTTTTTTTTTTTTTTTTTTTTTACCGAGAATTTACGCTTCGTGAGGCGCAAACCACAAAGCAATCAATTGCAGACAAAGCATTTAAATAATATTTCAGAAAAAATTGCTAAATACTATTGAATTTATTAATAAATTTAAATACAAAATAAAATTTTA
>KK499903.1:481692-543936 GCA_000688715.1 Glossina pallidipes
TTTTTAAAAAATTTTTTTTTTTTTTTTTTTAATTTTTTCTTTTTTTTTTTTTTTTTTTAATTTAAGCCAAATATTTCAAAATCAATGTATTTACTTACTTATTGGTGTCTTAATCCAGTTGTTCGGCAAAACAAAAAATAAAAAATGGTTTCCCATTCCATTTTCACGTTCTTCCAATAAAAGTCGGTATACAAGAAAGCAAATAAATTTCAATATTTTTACGGCTTAATAATATTTTATTGATTTTTTTTAGTTGCTTTTTTTTTTTTTTTTTTTTTTTTTTTTTTTTTTTTTTTTTTTCAAAAGCAACTACAAAATAGCGAAGCATTAATAGCGAAAAATTAACTACTTTTCAAAGCATTTAAATAATATTTCAGAAAAAATTGCTAAATACTATTGAATTTATTAATAAATTTAAATACAAAATAAAATTTTAAATAACTTATTATTAATGTTTAGTATTTAGTCAATAATATGAATATTAAGCATTAAATGTATATACATATATATATAGCAAAAATTTCAATGTATTCGGCATTTACAAGCGTAATTAAGTGCAAAGCGTTTTAAGATAAATTATCAACAAAAAGCGGCTTTTTCTGGCATCATTTTTATTTAGTACGGAATCTGGGACGAAAGAGCCTGAAAGTAAATAAACAAACAAAGAAAAAAAATGCATATGTATAAGTATATAAATAAATATGAGAAAAACATTTTATAATCTAAAAAGCATGCAGAGATACTATAGTCGAGCAAGGCCGATCATTACGCGCCCTACATCGCTTCGCCTAATACACTCATTCACTCGTTTTTATAGAAAGACAACAAAAATTGCTTACCACTTTCATACAAAGCCATACTTGTAAGAAGGAATATTATAGCCGAGCAAGGCCGATTATTATGTACCCTACATCACTTCGCCTAATACACTCATTCACTCGTTTTTATAGTAAGATAACAAAAATTACTTATCACTTTCCTACAAAGCCATAAGCCTTGTAAGAAGGAATATTATAGCCGAGCAAGGCCGATTACTATGTACCCTACATCGCTTCGCCTAATACACTCATTCACTCGTTTTTATAGTAAGATAACAAAAATTACTTATCACTTTCATACAAAGGCATATTTGTAAGTAAGAATATTATAGCCGAGCAAGGCCGATCATTACGCGCCCTACATCGCTTCGCCTAATACCCTTATTCACTCGTTTTTGTTGTAGTAAGACAACAAAAGTTACTTATCATTTTCATGTAAAGGCATATTGTTCATGAAAGCCCACATATTAAAGCTTGTCCAAGCCGTCAGAGGACGGACCAAATTAAGCAAACATCATTTTCGTTCCAAATATTTTATTATTTTCCAGTTTCCGGCATAGAGAATTATAAATGCGACTTTACCTCCACGTAAGGGCTTGCTTTTCATGATAGCCCCCATATACGTTGGGTTCTAAAAAATACACCTATGTAATCCAAATATTGGGTCGGTAATTTTTTTTTGCTCAGTCGCTACTGAAAATATAACAAATTAAACGCTTTTCTAAAAGGCTTACTATTCATGAGAAATTTTATATATAGAGTGGGGTTCAAGAAATACACCTACGTGGTCTAAATACGGGTAAGCTTGATTTTTTTATCAATTTACCATTATGAACCAATTTTGACCATGAAATATTGAAAACGTGACCATCTTACCTTATAAAGGTAAAGTTTTATGCGAGCGGGTTCAAAAAATTTACTCAGCCAATCCAAATTTTCAAACCAATTTAGAAAGCCGTAATATTATTACAGAGCGGGTTTTGTTGAAAAACATGAATGAAATATTGCGATTAGATTCCCTATTACGACTTTAAGGCTTTAATGGGGGTAGTGGTCGAACCACTTTCAATAGCGTTCGCTTTTGGATCAAAGCATGTCAGTGTATCAAATTTAGTCAAAATATTTCAAAAATGGCAATCACTAAGGTGAACACAAAGATACGTGGACAGACATCAGACGTACAGACGCACAGACAAGCTTAGATCGGTACAATAAAAGGTAGGTCTGAGCGTTACATATGTCTGCACAAACATAATATACCCCGTACCACAAGTGGTGCAGATTATAATGATTTACTAAAAGTTTTAGGGGTAAAATTATATTCTTTGTGTAGAAATTGATTGCTTTACAAGTAGTATAGAATGCGTTTATATCTTCCGAAATTTTGAATACACATAACCTCAAAATAATTATTTGGATGATATAAGTCTTGGCTGCTTACAGGGTATGGGTCGATTATGTACTAAAGCCTAGCAATTGAAAAACAAGCAGCAGTTGCAGGACAAAATGCTGGTCTCAAAATGCTGCGCAGTTCGCTTAAGATGAAAACGCAATAAGTTATAAACCGATTAGAAAGTGATTTACGGAATTTTGTACAAAAAATTGTAGTCTTAAAAACGATGAACGTTCTGTACCTCCATCAAAAAAATGTTGAACGAAAACGATCAAAGTTTGTCACACAAAAATTTAGCACAAAGTTAAAGAGAGCTCACCATGCAGCGAGGAATAAATCAAAAAGCAATTAAAGTTTAATTGCGTACAATAAGAAAAATACTGAAGGGGGGAAAATGAATACCCCATGAGTTAACCGGAGATAAACAAAAATTGTAGAGTTGATATCTGCTTATAGTTAAGCAGCTTTAGTCCTTACAAAAGGAAGGATTATCTTCTTTAAATTATTACGGGCAATGAACATCTTGTACGACATTCATAAGAAGAAAAAGAAGAAGAAAAGCAGGAACTGATCGAAGACAATTATCCACATCACTTACAGAGTCGAATATTCATAGCTACAAAGTGTTATTGAGAAGAAGAAAACAAGTAGGAGAGCCATGGCCATAGCTAAAAACTGTTACTACGAGTTTAGTGGGAATGGAACGCTTACGAACTTTCAAAGCCTGATAAAAGTCTTACACTTGAGCTCAATGAAACAATAATAAAGTTATGTGCTTGTGAGTAGAAGTCCATTCATGGGAAAAAGGATTCGAAAAGTGATTTTGCTTCAGGACTGCGCCCGTTCGCTTGCAAGCCAAGGCAACGTAAAAAGTAATTTTCATTTTTGTGTAGGAGCTTCCCCTGCTTGTAGCTTATTTTTTACTTGTAGTCATATTTAAGAAAAGCGGGATTAATAAAAGTAGAAGATGTGCGAAGATGATCCGATGATTTGCCGACAAATGGCAAAAAATCATAGACAGCAATGGGGAATTTTTTAATCGTTAAGCCTTATAGCGAACATGTTTTAAATAAGTTTGAATTTTATCAAAAAATTTAGTGAACTCGAGCGAATCTTAGATGCTTCTCACTGTAATTTCGGAAAGGTAAAAACTTTCTGTCGAAAAAGTACAGCGAACTATAAAGAGTCAAAAATCTACACTTAATGTATGAAATCTTGGAAAAACAAATGAAAAAGTTTTCCCTTTCAATACCTATCCGGTATATAGTCTACAGAAGGTGAACAATCACCTCATGTGTACAAAACTACATTTGCTTTCATTAAAAGTCACCAAAGCCATTATTCAATGAATGCCTTGTAATAGCTTCAAGCCATTTATTAAGTTCTCATTACCGAACCTTTTTGTGCAAGTTCAGGGCAAGGATGTTTTCACACTTAACAACAACTAACGCTTACCGCTGTCGCTAATTTAAATGATTGCCTTGAGGGAAGTCGTTGCTTTCTTTTGAGAATAGTTTTTCGAAACAATATCACTGCCAATGTGCATCCAGTGCATCCATTTAAAATGCTTTGAACCCGTCTAATGCCTTTCCCTTCTTCGCTCAAGACCTTTTACAATCATGTAATCATTCTTACAAGCAGTGACATTTTCCTCCAAGTCGAGCTTTGCTTTCGTGTATCTTTAGTTCATGTTTGTACACTTGTAAAAGGGGATACACGCGTTCAAAACTGCTATGCCATTCTGTTGTCAGCCCAGATTTTTTCATAATTGCATATCGAAAGTTTATCACATATGCACCATCGCATAAGCATAAGTAGTTAGGCGGTGCGATTGTCAAGTCGACATACCATGGTTCGGTCATTAATCCTTACTTTAATAGCGATTGGTGTGTGATCGTAACAGCAGAGAGTGCTCGGTCGGTAATGGTGATCGGGCACACGTTTCCCTGGCTACGGTCACTCCCTATCTCCCTCTCCTCCCGCTTTTTTCTGCTCGTAATCGTGTTACACACACGTATATATAGGGGACATCGCCGAAATGATTGATCATCTAATGTGCATATATATATGTACACATATGTATATGTGTGTATACATATATATATGTATATATATATACATGTATATATAAATATATATGTAAATATGAAAAATCAAGTTTTTGCTCTAAACGATATACAACGATAACAATAACAACAACAAGATAAACATAACGTTTTACACAACAAATTAAACTATTTGTTATCTTTAGGTTATGTATATATACCGTAGTACAGTCAGTTTTTAGACATTTCATTGCTATTCTGCTTTATCAAAAGTTAATGTTGCTGTCGCTATTGCTGGTGTTGCCATTGTTTTTATTGTTGTTATTGTTGTTGTTGTTATTATTATTATTTTTTTTTCCTGTTATTGTTATTGTTAAATGTTGTTACGGTTAAAATAACAAGTTTCTATAAAAGTTTTAATAGAAAATTTTTAATAGTTTTTCTCAATTTAAACTTTTCCATTTTCTATATTTTACATAAACACACACGCATACATATATATGTATACAAACTCTATAGACCTGCATATGTAAATGCATAACTCGTATCACTCCCTCGTAGCTTTTGCCTAAGAGATTCTAAAATGTTGTGTTTGCTATGGGAAAAGTTAGTGAAAAGTTTTTCCTTTTATATTAAGCATTAAGAGTGTAAATGTGTGAGTTTATATATATATATATAAATATATGTGTACGTAAACGTGTACACGCATATATACCTAACCAAACTCACTAATACGCACACACACGCAAATACAATTATACATATATATTTATATATATATGTAATATACGATTATATAAATATATATATATATATATATATATATATATANATATATATATATATATATATATATAGATATATATATACATATATATATGTATATGTATATGCATATATATATGTATGTGTATATGTATATATGTATAGATGTATATATGTGCGTGTATATATATGTATTTACACATCTGCATAATAAATGTAGTATACTTGGCGAAAGTATTAAAGTGACCAACACAAACATAACCGCATTGTTGCAACTCTCGTATATTTCTAGCACTTGCCTGACTACGTATCCGGTTGAGGTTTTACCTCAATGCATACAAACACACATGCATATATATATATATATATATACATATATATGAAAATTGATTACATTCCGAATAGATTTTAAAATACACTATCAAAAAAATTATACTAAAATTCATTCGAAACCCATCCATCTATCTGCAGCGCGTTCCTATCTAGGCATAGAAATGAAGAAATTCTTAGAAGTTTAAGACTTGAAAATAATTTACCAGAAAATGATATCATAGAAATGGGTAGACAGCTTTCTTTTGAAAGATTGAGGAAATTTCAATTCCAAAAAAAAACCTCCAACACCATCAAAAAAAAAAAAAAGATGACCGCCTGAAAAATATATTGATTTCTTAGGAAGACTTTTGATTAAAAATTCAAAACTAAAATAAGAGAATTTGCAATCACTTAGTTTAAATATCTAGTTTAACACTTCGTTGGTTCTCGAAGAGAGCTTCCTGCAAGAATTTGTGACTCGAAGACGATGCCTTCCAATGCAAGCACTAACTTATTAACGACGAAATTGAATAAAAGACGCGCTTAATGAAAAACTGCTTACTAAAGTAAGAGGAGCAACTCTAGAGGTTCCGTTCGAGCTGGTAGTACACTTAGCGATGGATATTTGTCGAACATGAAGATTTTGATAAAAAAATCTTCTTGTGGTTCCACTTTTATTTAGGATCAAAAAATGTCTCTTCCAAATTTAACGAATCGTTGCAATTATATTTGCCTAAAAGCCCTATAAGGAACTAGGTCTAGCCTATACAATACGTTCGCACTAAGCATACTTCAAAAATTGATCAGATTATCAGAAATCCGAAGCATTTTGTGAAAATTTCAAGAAAGACTGCAACTTGAGCTTAAATTTGAAGACATGTCTTACAACTTAATCTCAAATGATTCAATTCTTTATATATACTCTTGGATTTAATATGTAAGCAGTAAGATTAGCTGAGAACCGTGACTATAGAAGACTGAATTTAACCCTAGAAAACCCCCTTAGGTCAATTTGACATTTTTGAAATATTGAGCTTAGAAAAATAATTGAATAAAAAAAAGCTTTACTTACTTACCTTTAATTAATTTTTTTCTACTTAGTCTACTTTTTGAGACGCCGATAACGTATACCTATTTCTACGAAATTGAATCACGCAGCCCAAGTCACTAAAGTGTAGGTGAGAAGCTGAAGTGCAGCATCAATATCTCTTGATCGATTATCGATACAAAATTCTTTTCGCCACACGCTCGCCCACAATGTAGAAGATGCTGAGACAACGTCGAAAAAAACGCAAACAGTTTTTCTCGATCTCGTAAAGATATTTCTAAACCACTGCTACCCGTACGCGTTCATCAGAACAACCTTAATGCTCCGTTCCTTTTGCTCAATTACAGAGAATTGATTTTGCCAAATTTCACCTTTAGAATAGCGACATTCTTGGGACCATGCTGAGTCCATAAAAGTTATGGGTCAAATTAATCCATTTTGGTAGAAATAGGCATATGCACAACATCGATAGTTCTAGTGTTAAAGTTATGCCATTTTCGATAAGGAAAAAGATTAAAGATTAATGGCTTAGAAAATCGAGGTCTATACGTCTCCCTTAAAGTGTCAAACAATTTTTGCTAAACCTATTAAATCATCCTTTTTGTACCCTACACCATTTGCAATACAAGGTTGTATTAAGTTGTGTGTATGTATAGAATACCCAAAGGGCCCATCTTGTATTAGAAAGAATCGATTTAATATTGTCTGTCCGTACGTTCGTCCCTCTGTCCGCCTTTTTTTTCATCTACTTGTCACAATTTTTGAGATAATTCATGACACATGAAGACATTCATGACACACTGACGTGCTTCGGATTAAGGACACCACCGATACTGAAAATGATTCGAATCAGATCGCGTTTTCGGCCGCTTCCCATACGATACCTAATTTTAAAAACTGATTATACGAATAACTGTAGGACACTTAATGCGTGGTCCCATACAATACGTTATTTAAAAACTAATTATACGAATAACTGCAGGGTACTCAATGTTGGGCCCCACGGTAACGTTTTTACTTGTTTTTTTCTGTTATATATATTTTATGTTTTTTATAACCGAAACTTTAAAATTTATGCTTTTCGTTTGTTTGCCAACTTTTTATTATGATAAATACAAATTTCGCTTAGAAAACTTCCAACTAAAATAGAAATATTTCAATTTTCTGAAATGGGCTTAACGCACAACCCTTTATACCGATTATAAGCTGCTTTACTAAACTAATATAGAGTAAATATGAACATACGTGCCGCACACCTATAAGAAATTTTTACAAGGCTTTAATGGTCACTGAATCATCTACATAAAGATTAGAAAAACGAGTGAATATTTCATAGAAAAAGAAGTTTAGCTCGCTTCCTAGGGCCTTCAAAATAACTCTTTCAGCTTAACCTAGTTAAACGTTTAGGTTTTTTTTTTCGTTTTTCCGCTTTATTATTATAAAAGAAAATAAAGAAAAGTCGATTCAGTTATCCGAAGGAAACGTGATGAATTTTACAAACTAAAGCTTGACAACTCAGCGGTATTACGGCTTACCCTTAAGAAATGGTGAAGATTTATGCTTCACCACTAATTTTCTCAAAGGATGGAACTCAATTCTTTTGGTCACACAATAATAACGACTTTTATAAATGTCGTAAGTCAGCAATAGTACACTCAGCGTTGTTATTGCTGACTCGTAAGTAGTCGTGCAACTTTGTCAAAATTTCGTTCATTTAATCATTTTTTCGTTTTTTTTTTTTTCGCAAGAATACCTCACTTGGTAACTCCATGTAGCTCGGCAGTATTTTGATTTGCATTTTGAATGATTTTTAAGGGCCGCCCCACCTATACCGCAGCTAGTAGGAGATCTCTTAAATGTGTATGGATGAATATAGCAACCAAAAGGACCTAAGCTAGACTTGCTTCTTATTTCAGATTTTATCAATCGGTTTAAGTTTCAAGCTTGGACGTCTGAAATCTGTCCATCTGTCTGATGCTCATTTATATTTTTTACCTTTAAACTACATATCGCAAATTTTAAGATTGAAGTTTGATGCACTGATCAGTTTAAAGCAAGCATGAGTGCTATTAACAATGAATTACGAACACCCCCCATGTAACTCCCCCCATCCCACCCCATTTTGAAAAACTCTTTACGAGGCAAACGTTTGCAAGTTTTAATGTCGTGACACCAAGTTGTGAAAAATTTACATCGTATAGAGGAATATCTTGCATCCCTTCCCTATAACTGATCCTACGAAAAGGAAGCCATTATTATGCCAAAAACATCTAGTATTTTACGATAAAAATTTGTCTAAAATTGTGCCCTCTGATAAGAAACACCCGCACTAATTTTGAACCATCCAAGTCTGATATTTGATTCTCAACCTATATAAGTCCTCCAAGGAAGATAGGCTGGTATAATAAGGAATTCTTCAATAATATTCATTCGGCTTAGAAATTACTTGTACCAAATAATAGACTATGTATGTCTGTCTATCTCTTCGACTTCATCTCATATAAGGATTTTCAGGATTTCAATATTTTATGGTCAAAGTTGATCCATAGGGCAAGTTTGATTTGAAATTTACCTAAAACATATTTGGACCAAGTAGGTCTATTTTTATCGAATTCACCCCAATAACGATTTTCACAAAAGGTACGCCTTGGAAGGTAAGAAAAGGAACACAATTTTTAGTGCCTTAGAACGAAAGCAGTTGAAGAATAATTAGACCTCCTTGATGCCCTGTAGGGCATTGAACGATGGGACTTGTTCTCCTATAGTAGAATGCCTTTACTACTTATTTTCATTAACATTTTCAAATCAGTAAACCTCGGTCTAAGAAAGTCTGGTTAATCAGTTATTCACGAACATTATAGTAAATTACTGAACTTTTTTTTGCATAAATTCGTTTCCAAGGTAACAAATAATAGGAAAAACGTAATATATTGAATATGATGGAGATCCTCCATCCAACTCCACATTAAAATATGTATGCACTTATAAAACTTAAAAGCTTATACATGAAATATGGCATAAATGTATAGTTAGAGATTGGACTGAACGTAAGATAAATTATAATCCTTACCGTACTCGTTAGCAACTTATACCATTAGCAGTTAGAGAAAAAGAAAGCAACGGGTTGACTCTATAGCTATATATATATATATATATAGAATATATTTTAATTTAAAATATGACAAATTTGTAGAAAACATTTGGTGTGAGATAGACAGCGATAGATATAGAGGTAAAAAGGCCGCCAGCAGGTAGGAGTAAAAAACTATATAAAAAGGAAATGGAAAAACAAATACAACCTTTAATATAAATGATGATTACATTGTTTACATGTAGTGGCGGCACATACGTTCACCAGTGCCAGTGCCATGCAATGTAAATATAATGTAAGCGTAACTGGTGGTGACTAGTAGTAGCAGCAATAGAAGAGTACAAATATTTAGAGTCATTTCAATATCGCCGCTTGCACATTATTACTAAACCATCTTTTGCAGACATGAGCGCTTCCTCTTCCTCCTTAGTACAATTTTAAGTTTTCTCATATATTATGATTAGTTCTACCTTCTAACTGTGGCATTAGCCTATGTAAGGGTGGCATTACGTTTACAAGATTATAAAGATAAGCTGTTGTTCAATGCTGGTATATCTCACTCACATACAGTGTGGGTTTGGTGTTTTAAGTTTCATATATATTTTCCTAATTTTCTAAAATTTCTAATATTTTCTAATATTGCTAATGATTTGTAAACTGTCTGACTAAAACGACGTCTTTTCTCTGTCTTTGTCGTTATATATAGCTGTCTTCTACTTTACGTAACTAAAGGCTGTCGCTTAGTGGTGATGATAAAATTTTAATCTCTCATCCAAGTCAAAAAGTAAAGTGCTATAACTTCTTCAACTTAAGTCTCATGCGGCTGATCCTATATGAGCAAAAGTTTAATCTTATGCAGAACAATTGAAATTTTTTTTGTTAATTAACAACGATTAAGTATAGGGCAAATTTGCTTTGATAATGCATATGGTTTTAGTCTATTTCGTTCGACTTCTTCGACTACAATGACACTGTTGTTGGTGACCTTACAACAAGGCTAGGAAGGGATAGAACAACACATATATCACCGCATCTGCTCATATGTCTTTAAAGTACCGATAAAGGAGCGGAAACACCGTGAGAGAGCAAGAGATGGAGGGAAAGAGCTATCACGGCATCTGCTCACATACCTTAAAAGACTGATAAAGGGACAGAAACAGAGAGAGAGCGAGAGAGAGGGAGAGAGGGAGAGAGATAGAGAGAGAGACAGAGAGAGAGAGAGAGAGAGAGAGAGAGAGAGAGAGAGAGAAGGAGAGGGAAATATAAAGAGAGAAAGACAGAGACAGACAGAGAGTGGGCAAGATAAGGAGAGGAAGGAAAAGAGAAAGAGAAAGAGGGAAAGCGGGAAAGTGATAGACTCCCGAGAGAGAAATACGAATGACGAGGGAAGGAAATCCTTAAGGTCACAGAATATTTGTGCAGCAAGCTATGCTATCAACCGCTAGGCTAGAACAGAGCCGAAATCGACGTTTAGATGATTCGCTCACTCATAACATGGAACTTAAAAGGGAAAAAGCAAAGAAGAAGCGGGGAGGTTATGATGTACATATGTGACACTTTTGTCAAGCGGCTTTTATCAGCCCAAAAATATGTGAATCCTTCTGTATTCACATTTGAGATTCTAAAAGACAAGAGCCACTCCAGTATCCCAAAAAAAAAAAAAAAAAGAATAGATGCTTTGACCCTTCCAGAGTAGGGGGAAATAAATTTTTTTTACTGTAAGAATTGTTTGTCTTGTGCAAGCGCTCGGAAAACACTACCTGTAAAAAAAAAAAAAAAACCGCTGGCACCAGCAGCCACATAATAATTAATAGAAGTAAGTGAATAAATTTCGAAAATTCATTGAAATAATTTAAAGGAACAGAAATAAATTAATTTGTATGTGAAAGACGTAGCTTACGAGGCCTTTTCAATCTTCTGATCTCATTACATTCATCTAGAAGAGACATTGCCAAGGAATTTATGTGTTCACTCAGTTTGATAAAATATTTTGAACAATGTCCTTGGACATATGGAAAATTGAGCTCATCATAAATAGTTTTATCACTAACGAATCATGGGACATCAAAATGATGTCTTAGATTGAAGTATTTCTATAGTAGAGAGGCATATGTCCTATAGTTGCATGCTCTCTTAAAGATGGTACAAGACATGGTTTGTTTAATGTAAGCCTGAAATTATGCTACGCGAACTATTGTATAAAGAAAATTTTTTCTTTCTTTCCTTCTTAATTATCATAAATAAATATTTTTCATTCGATTGCTGGCCACTTCGTTCGCTGTTATTTTATGGATTAAGTAGAGAGCTTGAATGCCTCACAGAGCATCTAAATCAAGGGCATATACTTAAGCCATGAATTAAACGGAAAGGAATGTGTGTAAATTTTCGCAGTACCTGACAACATTCGAGATTAAATTTCTTTAGTCAGATTTCATAAACACTCGACGAAGTTCTAATAATTTTTGTATCAAAAGACCATCTACTAAGCCATTGCCTATCATTATCTTTATGTCGTAAAATCCCTCCCAATTCCCTTTGAATTAACATCAAAATATCTTCCTTTTGTGTTGTTGATTTTTTTCTTCATTTTTTTTTTTTTTTTTTTTTTTTTTTTTTTTTTTTTTTTTTTACTATTTTTCCTCTCATTAAAATACTGCGCAATTATCAACGTACATATTTGCATATTTATTATTAAAGCAAACGCTTGAATTCATTAAAAACGCAAGGTATTTACGTTTAGCATGGCGTTCCTCGCTGCTCGTGGTGGGTGTAGGAGAACTTTTCGAAAATTATTATTATTATTATTATGGAAAGAAGAAAACTTGCTTTGTGTTTTGTTTTTGCCATCGTTTTTTATTTTTATTTTTTTTTTTATTTTTGGATAATTATGCAACCCTTTTTATATATTCATACATACATTGTTAGCTAGATTTTAATATGTTTTACATATACAAATAAACTAAATGTTAATTTACTTTCGTATTTTTTCTATGTACATTTTTTCTTTTTATTTTAAGAAAAAAATTATTTTTCATTCATTCGAAAATGGAAAGAACATATTTTATAATGAATGTCATTAAAAATTAGTTGAAGAAAAGGAAAAAACAACAAAAAATGAAGAAATTATGGGCAATAAGATGAAATTGAAAAGACAAAAAAAACTCAAAGTCATAGGTGAGGAATCATCAAAGTCGAACGAATTAGAAAACTTATATCAGTGAAATGCTGCTGAAGGGCAACTATCGAGTCGACAAAATTGAGTCCAATTTCTAAGGCGATGTAGACCACATCCTCGGTATGGGTACCGTGTGGCTGAGCCGAGCTCTAGTTAAAGCACGTCTACCCAGGCTACGGGCATACGCCATTCTTCTCTCATCGTTTCATTTTTACGGCGAGTCTTTAAAAAAGACAAAAATTTGAACTTCGTGTTGAACGACGGTTGGTCATCCTAATTCTTATGTGGCTAGTCTACCCTTAGGCTACATTAAAAGCACCTAAACTTAATAGGCTTCTTGGCGAACACGCTTAGCAAATCTTGGTCAGCCATCAGTCCCGTTTCGGCTGGTGCAACTAGTGTGTTCTCTGAAAAATGTTCGGCTTATATAAGGTGTGTAGCGATTCCCTTTGAAGGAGAATTTTAGAAGAAATTAGACTAAATTAGTAATTGAAAATCTTGTAAGACGATAGACTCTATAATGTTTCCCTTAATAATAAGGGAAAATAGATCGAGTGAAACATGTATTGTTGGTGAGATCTTAACTTTATTCTCTGTGCATTATTCTCAATAACGTTGCAAAAAGTTTATATTCCTAAAGAGAGACAAAAACTATACGTCGTGTGAACAAGTAACTAGTGGAGAGAGAAAGAGATAGAAAGAGATATGAAATGGTTACAGCCTGGGAGGTGGGTACACTCTAACGGTAAGTGTTATGTCTTTACCGACCTAATCTTCTCTATAAATTTTTAGGAAATTTAGGATTTTTAAAAATCCTAATTGGGCCGTGGTACAACATATTGGGAATTGAACCTGGCTATGCCCACTTAATCAACGCGCTTCTCAACTATTTGGCTATGCGTTAGCTTGCATGTATATGGCTTAGATAGCCGTAGCTTGTGTAGGGAAGTAGATCATTGGGTTTTCTCTTTGATACCAAATCCCGAAGCTCGGGACAAAATTTTGCTGGAATAAATGATTAAGAATTTTTGCTAGTCTGAGACAATCACTCGAGGATTTTCCTGATAATTACAGTTATGCTTAGTTCGAATGTGGAATTGAAATGCAAGCAGACGCACAGACAATTATAGGCGTTAATGGAAAAGAAGAGATAATGATATAAAGTATTTTCCAACTGATATAAAAAACTATTAACCTAACTATTCTTGAGGACATTAAATAATCGAAACTCATCCTATGAGATTTGAATATATTGTCGCGCTTGAAGCTAAAATCCAAAATTCACAAGGACTACGACATGCTGTAGTAGATAAAAAGCACAGTGTATCGCATTGAGACATGAGGCCTCAATTCTTCGTGCGGTATGTCATATTTTAATCAGGATGGGCGTGTGTATGGCATTTAGTGAATGATGAAATCCGAAAAAACAGACAGAGCAGCTCGTAGGCTATGGCCACAGTCTATCCTTTTCTCCCCATGTGTTTTTTTTTTTTTGATTATATAGAATTGTCTATCAATGTAGGTATAGTGGTACACCTTGAATGATTGGTCCCATTAAAAAGTAATCTTACAACTCGTTATATAATCACATATTCTTTTTTTCCTATGATCAGCAAGCAAGGATTTATCGATCAGCGAGGATTATAGGAAAAGACGGATGGAGAAAGGAAGTAGTGTTTGTGAACGTTTGACTTGAAAATGCAGATATTCTGCGACCTGTAGAATAGACGACCATCGATAAGTTGTTTCAAAGGCGGGCAGTAGGCTTAGAAAACCACGAGTCGCTGTAATACAAGCAACTCCAGGACGATTGGATGAGAGCGCTAGTGGATTCAGTTTCATAGGTCACACTTGCAAACTATTCTCTCGCAAATGCTCACGACTTTTGCACACCCATAGTTATTACGATATAAAACCAATGACCTGCAAACTATACACATTTTACTTAAGAACATGGCTTTAATTGTGGCCGTTTTTCGCATTGAACATCTCCTAGGTAAGGAATCAAGTTGAGGAATAGGCTTAAGAGATTCTTAAAAATCCCTTCTCTTTGAAACAAGAAAAAAAAAATGCATTCAAGTAAAATTTAATATAATTTAGTTAATGAAAGAAGTTTTACACAAAACGTTTTAATTGTTCATAAAGGACTCAGTTAAAATATGTAAATGACAGAAATAAAAGAAAATAATGACTGTAAAAATATAAAAGAGAGTGAGAGAGAGAAAGAGAGAGAGGGAGAGAGAAATAACACACACACAGACACAATGTATTGAATTGTATTCGTTGTTGTTGCATGGTCGGCACCGTCCTTAACGTAACGGAAAGTTTCATGCAATTAAATAGAATTTTTACGAAAGATGACTAACATTAAGGAATGAATGGGAAGATAGGAAAGCAAGTATTGAAATTCTAACTTTGCAGAAAAAGTCAATGTAATCTTAACTCGTATAATGGTTATGCCTGTCAAAGGTAAAGGGTTGGGTTGGTGGGGGTTGCAAAAATTTGCATAAATGCGTTCTACGTTCGCTACAATTTAAAGCAGCGATAGAGAAAGAGAAAGAGAGAGAGAGAGAGAGAGACTAGGAACTCTTTAGACTCGTGGCTTTTATTCCGGTGTCCTTGTAGTCAAATAATAACCATACAAACACATATATGCTAGATATACAGGAAGGCTAAAGAACGAAATAATCAAAGAGTTATAAGAACAGGAAAAAAGTAGAAAACTAAAATAAAATGACACAACGACCAACATAATATCATTTCTTTTGTAAGCAAGTATGCAGGCCAGCATTCACTGTTCACTGTTCACTGTTCAGTGTTAGAGAGTAGCAGTACCTAATAAGAACCAAAGTTACACCAGCACAAGAATGACTAAATGAATGGTTGACTGACTTACCATATTGCATATACATATACACACATATATGTATATATGTATGCATAATTGTTAGTCTTGGTTATCCAGTCGACAAGAAGGCAAGAAACAATTTAAAATTTTGCTTGCAAAGGTTCAACGTTACCCTTATGGCAAAAGTTTAGTTTAGTCGATCAGAAAGAGGCAAAGAGGTACGGGAGAGTGAGCGATATGATGTTTAAAATAAAATGTAATGAAATTACACATTGTTTTCAAACTGACAACAAACAATTTGAATGGGAATATTCTCGTAAAAGTTTCTCTATCCTTTCTCATGAGGCCTCACCCACATACACACACACACACACACACACACACACACTTTATTTTATTCAAATGCCACTATTATTATAGTAAAACAAGAAATATCTTTATAAAAACCTTTATCACCATACTCGGGTATTTGCTTTTTTTCCTTTTTCGTTTGGTTTCTTGCCAGCCACTCTTTGGCCCTCCAACCCTTAACGTCTCCATTCATTCACACACAAGTCAAGTAGCCAATGCTTGTGAATATTTAAATATTCAAATATTTGCATACGTCCACTATAAATACTAAAGAACATACCAACCAATCTTTTTACAAATTTACATACATACCGACATATATATATATATATATGCATAGAATTAAATAAATTTTTTGGTGAAAAGAAAATGGCGTTCCTTCTTTGCTGACAAATATTTGCTAGCAAGCATTAAAATAATGAATTTCTTTAATTTGAAATTGGATTGGGGAATACACTACACTACTTATTCCCATAACCTAAGACGTCTCAAACGAGGGGATCAGCATTGTACATTTAAAAATATCGCACACAAAGATTTAAAAAAAAAAAAACAAGGTCTGTTCATAAGCGTAACACTACACTGCATCAGCTAATTCTTAGGTTCGTCTGTCTGTCTCTCCGTGCCTATACGTCGGTTTTTTTGTCTGTCCATGCTTACGTTGGAACTTATCAAGTACCAAAATTTCGGATGAAGAATCAATATTTGTCATAGGCCGCATTGTTTAAGGCCGCATATTGTTAGTTGTTGAGAGCTTTTCTAATTCGCCCATTAGCATGGCATTGATTGAAAAACTAGAAATCTCATTAAAAATACAGTTTATAACAGATGTTTATCTAGAAGAGCAAATTATTTCAAGCAATAATGAATAACCTAAGGGCTGACATTTAAATAAAAAACTTTGCAATTTTTTTTTGTATTTGTTTGAAACGTTTGCCATGTCATAATGTCATTGATCAGGAAATGTTTAGCTATAATCTTGATGTAAGAGTCTTGCCACTTGCTTCGCCATTAAAAGAACAATGCTGCCGGTCATCCTGGATACAATTGCTTCTCATAGTTCATCTAATAAGATCTGGGGTAGGGTGTACACAAATTCAACAGCTATAACTTACGACTTACACCCCTTGGCGGTTGCTGGTAACGCGCGAGCATGCTATTTGTAAGCTTTAAGTTACCGGATGAAGTATATTTTTTTATTAGGCATTTTCACGGAACATAACCTCAAAATAGGAATATTGTTCGAATAGTTATGTAATCTATATCTAGGAAATTTAGCGCGTTATTCCAAGCATACCTATCACTAGAAGATGATAGTGAAAGCATGATACTTGAGCCAGCGCACTTACTTCTGCATGTATTTATGCCCGCACTCTGTCGTCTACACATCTTTGTGACATGTTGTTATCTAAGTTCTTCTTGCTGCCGAGATTTAGAGGCGTAGCTGACTTTAAGCGAAGCTAGATTTTATACTACATCTTTCGATGCTTTTCCTCTATTATTCTCAGATTCGAAACTAAAGTCTTTTATATTGAAGAAGAAAATGATTTCTAAAGCATTCATTATGCGCACCAAATATGACGAAACTTAGTTGTGTCAGTCAAATTTTGCAAAAAAGAAAAAAAAAAGATGTGAATGTAAATGACAATCCAAAGCATGATGTGGAACAGCATTTTCTCTACACTGTAAAGTTAATTAATTTTGTGTTGATGGGTAAAGATATTCCCGTTAAGTTGGGGGGTAAAATAAAATGACATAAAAATCTAAGATATTAATAAAAAAAAAAAACCTTAATTTGTTTCCTGAAACCGAAATTTTTTTTTTTTTTTTTGTTTTTTTTTAATGATTGTCTCTGCCTGTCCCTTTTATTGTTTTTCTTTTAGTCCTGGAAATAATTGTTCATGTTTTTTTTTTTCTCTCTCTAAACTCACAAAATTTTTCATGTGCGAATTTTTAATATTTAAAAGTAAGGCATGAAATAAATTTGCCTTACATATAATATTATCCCTTAACACTAACCATTTGCTTGTTCTTATTGCTTTTTAACAAATACAGTACTTTAACCACAATATACTATGAATACATTCCACTTGTGCTGTAATGTGTAAATGCAGAAGAAAAATATCTAATAATAATAATAACGTAACATACCTTTAGTTGTAAGATAAAATTGCCTATCACATGGCATATTTATAAGGTGATATATTTATATTCTAAACTATAATCTAATCTAAGCGGTAGATAGATAATTTTTAGACTTTTCATAACCTAAATCACTTGTGGTACAAGGGTACATTAAATTTGTGCGGGTGTAATGCAATACGCAAAAGGACTGGCGGTAGGTGCACTTTGTATTATACCGAAGGTGATTCTGAATCGAGTTAAGCTTGTCTGTCCGTCTGTCTCTTCGCAATTCTTACAATATTCTGACGTATTTTAGTCCAAAGCCGAAGATTGTTCAGGTCGAACTACCCATATAGCTCCCTATACTCAAAAGTCGTTATACAAATAGCTATGAATGGTGGGACAGGGCCCACTGTCGTTTATAGCAGGCCTATATGACTATTGAACTGTTTGTTGATAGTAATTCGATGACAGTGAAACTAAGCTTTCTATACCAGACCTAGTTTTCAATTCCGAAGCCTTATTTCAACCGAAGTAGATACCTTGATATACCTTGTATGCGTTGAAAATATTCGCTGATGAGCATATAATAAAGTCATCCTGTTTTCTGTTTTTTTCTTTTTTCCAAATAAATTTCCCTTTTCTATTGCAACCTTTTTTTGTGTGAATAGATTCGCATCCATTTGATGGAGAATTTTTCTTTCGAAACGTGACAATGTGTTGTTGTGTTTGTGATGGTATCTGGGTAATTTATTATTATTGTATATGTTTTATTTTGTGTGTTATTTAAGTTTTTTTTTTTTTTTTTTTTCTTCTTCCTATCCTCTCTCTCTTTCTCTCTCTCGCTCGCTCCCTCTAGATACTTCACGCGTGCACTTTGTAGTTCGGACACTTTTTTTTCGTATAAACGTTCCGGTCAATTAATTCAAGTAATTATGTGTAGATCATTAAAATAATAATGAAACACAAATTAAAAAATATTTCCATACGATTTAGAGTGAATTCAATCTACACACCATCTCCAAAATGAATGAATAATTTTGAAGAATATTTTTATGAATAAGTATAAGAGCCTTAGCGCAAATTCATCTCTCAAATAGATTTGTATTTCCATAAGCATCGTATCATTGCGAAAGATGTTCTACCTGAGATGCCCACGAAGGCTAAGCGGTGGCAGTTTTAACAATTCATCAGGGTACGATAAAGAGAATAGTTGACATTTTATTAGCCTTAATCTGAGTTAAGTACTTCTTGATATATATTTAATCAGTTCATGTCATTAATCATGAATAGAGTTTTGATAAAATATATAAATTATTTTTTTTGATAAAAGATAAAATTATAAATTAAAAAAAAAACTGCTGACTAAGATATTCACTTGATCAAGTCATGTATTCATTAACCAGGATGCTGGAATGCCATTATTAACGACAGCGTAAAGGCATTTTTGTAATTTGAATAAGAATTGTAGTGAATAGAGGAGTCATGCCGTAAGTGAGTACGGGGACTAAGTGGCCCAGTCTCTCAAATCTCGGCTCAACGAATTCAATCTGTTGGTTGGTTGGGGCACTTGCTTCGATTAACTGAACAGATAAACACTTTTTAATCTACAAGAACTATTCTCTTGTATTGATTTTCCTAACAAACCTAACAAATGATCAAATGCCCATCTTTTTCATTAAACGAGTTATCTTACAAAAATGCCTATGTAAAGTTCGAAAGGCTTAGGTTTAGTTAAAATTCAAATGAAAACAAACGCACAACACTAAAATCTGGAGTTGTAATAAACCATATTAAGCATTCACACATGTAAACCTGTCGAAACGAATTTCTACAGCATGCATGGATTGTTAAAAAAACTTGAACTTTTGTGTTACTATTACAATGCAAATAAATCGAAGCTTCCGCTTATGAGGAAAAAAACTTTTTTGAATATGCATTTAAACCAAAAAAAAAAAAAAAAAAAAACAACTTTGAAGAGAATGGTATTGAATATGCAGCGGCCAAGCAGTTAAGATCACCGACTATCAACCTGGTATTCCCGCGGTTAGCTCCCAATACGAGGGACCGTACTTTAGCTACTAATTAGATTGGTATATGGTCGTAGCTAACTAGTGAGTGCTCGGTCCGTGACGAAATAATCCTTACCGATCAGGCTTACACTGCCCAGACTGCGGTCACTCTCTATCCCTTCCTCCCCACTTCTTTTATACGTATAAGGACATGAACCCGGCTCGCCAAGTTCACTTTGCTGAGGCGGAACGATTTCATAGTTCTCATTGAGGTTTGATTCGACCTATGATTTACTTGCGAATTCCGTATTTTTTGCTCCGACAAATGGCCGTAAATCACTTAATTGCGAAGAAAGCCCGAAGACAACAAAACTTATGTCAGCTCTCATGCCTTATTACATTTTCAGTTCTATGTTGCCGCAATAATCGGCGCCTAGTCCTAAGGGTTTTCTTGTTCAAATATTTATATCGAATTTATGGATTAGGGAGGAAAGATTTGCCATAAAAGTTTCCAATAATAATTTTATTGCAAGACAGAATTGTTAGGTCTTCAAAAAGGCAAATAAAAGAAAAAATTCTTGCAATTTCCTTAAGATTCATAACGTCTCTGTGTTGTTGCTCAGAATACGACTCTTAAAACAACAAGTGCCGTGAGTAACGATTTGGATATATGATGAAAATATCTCCTGTTCCTTTAGGAGAAGTCTAACGTAATCGCATTCGACTCCGAAGGTTCTCGCAATAACAAGTTGACACGACGATGACATGCTGGCCCGCCATGCCATCCGTATAACGGGTGCTTGTAGACGCAGAAAATTGCTGTGGTAATCAAATCACTAAGGACCTTAAACGTTTTCAGCCCAATCGAGTTCATGGTTGACTTTGAGCCTTACACGCCTTTTTCGGCGCTTTAGTCACTTCACGCTACCGCTCGAAAAATTCACCTTTAAAAGATTCTTCCGCCTTTCCTTATCTTTTTGCATTTAAGTGGAACCAACGCAAACACTAATGCTTATCTTACACTTACACTGTTCTTTGTCTGAGAAAGTTAGGAGAGTAAATATAAGTGGCAGCGATCAGGGATCCTTGAAAGGCTGTTCTAAACTTCTAATTTAAAAAACATATTTAGAAGCATATCCTTTCAATGATGATCCATTATATATTTCATGGAAAAAAATCGTAGAAAACTCATTGGGGGAACTAGACGTAAAGGCCTTATCCTCAAGCGAATTTCGCAAGCATTATGTCGCATTTTCAAGAGTATTGGCGAATAATTTTTCGTCTTCTCTCATGTATAGCAAGTCCGCCATAGGCAAGGAACTACAATTTGAGAGTTGAGAGTCCCCGTTATACATATATATAACGCCTAAGCCTTTCAAAGACTTTCACTTCAAAAAATGAATATATCTGCGTACGTTTATATAGAGCTGCAGTAGCAGAAATATAGGAATACCTTTGAATTTGTTCAAGAGGTAGAGAAGTTCGGAGAGATTGTATAACACCGACCATACATACACAGTCAAGTGGGCTGAAAAAATTTTAAGCCGATTATGCAATTTTTTTGTTTTTACGATGCGGTATTGTATCGCTTGTGTCTCCATATGCAATTGCAGACCTTAAGGTAAACAAAAAGTTTTACACATAAGCACCTATGTATACATTGCGCTGCTTATATGCGACTATATTCAGTTACCATACCCATCTTATAGTTTTAGTTAATATATTGTTCGCGGTATCTGGCCACCCTGCCATATGCCATTACATTTGCTCTTCAACCATTCAATTGGATTGCAGTGCATTATTCTCCATTCGGGTCCTTTCATTCGCTGGCATTGCATTCGTTTGAAATGCAATTTCAAACTTGTATTCTTGCCAAAAAAAAAAAAAAACACACACACAAAACAAAAATAAAAAAAAGAAGAAAACTCTTCTTCTGTTGGTGTTGTTAACAATTTTTCTCTTCTTATTTCCATCTCTATCTCTTGTTTAACTATTTCCGTTTTGTTTTTTTTGTTTTTTCCTTGTTTTTCTAGTTTTTTACAAACTGGGTGTTTTCTCTTCATTTCTTTTTTCTTTTACTTCCACCATACGATACGATAAACTAGGCTTTAGGCAATTGTTGTTGTTGCTATAAATTTGATGTTTTATGCATTTTGTTGTCTCTTCACCGTACGTACTGTACGTAACAGGCAATGGCAAAGTGCGCTTGTTGTCATAGTAATATTGGATTTTGTTGTTGCTATTATTGCATATACGACATAAAAATAGATGTAGAGACAGAGAAAGAGAGAGAGAGAGAGAGGGAGAGAGTTTTTTATGCTGCAATTGTTGTGTACAATATATGCTGTTTTGCACTCAGGGAAATGCATTTTTAGGAGTCATCGTTATTCTGTATTCATCATCATCATCATCATCATCATCATGATCATCATTATCATCGTCAATAACAAAGCTTTACCATCAGCTTCGTGCACATATTGCATTCAAGTTTTCCTCGAACAAACACAATACTGGTAGAAATTGCATATATCTTATATATATATATATATATATATATATATATATATATATATATACAGATATAGCTTTTTTTTGTCTGTTGCATAGGGATTAATGGGAACTACATATATAGGAACATGTACATGAACACGCATGTATAGAGAACATATTTCAAATTTGCATTTGTTAGTAGGCGGAAATACCGAATCTATCATGGACCACAGCTTTCCATATCATACCATATCACCTCATATACTACACATAACTTCACTTATATAGTGTTGTGCAATATTAGAGACATGTACACATAAATGGTAAATTTGTGTGCGCACACATAGTTATGTTTTTATAAAACCTAGTCCGCTGTAGACTTAACTACATAAACGCAATGTATGTATATATGTATGAATGTATGCATGTATTTTTATGTGTGTATATATGTATTGTATACATGAATGCATGCATGTATGCATGCATTGCTCAGTTTTGTCATCATTTGGTTTAAAGCCCAATTTAGTTCTGTATTGTACTTAACAGACACTATACTATACGCAACCACACTCACACGTATGCTTCAGCCATTTCTTCTCTATTTGCATTAACTAGAATATGACAATATTAACAAAAACAACAACGCCAACAACGAACTTCCATTACCATTATGCATCTTTTTGTGCGTGTATGTATGCATTTTGTATTTCTATCTGCTGCGTATGTATTGTCAAAAGGCATATTTAGTTAACAACAATTTCAATGTATTCATAAAATTTGTTTTTAATTAAAAAAAAAAAAAGGAAAAAGAGAAAAGAAAAAATTTATATGAGAATAACTTTCAATATTTTTTATTTTTTTTTTTCAGATATCACGGAAGAGGAAATTCATAATAAAATGTTTTTCTTTTCTAATTTAAAACTAACTTTTAATTAATTACTTAAGCATGAATGAGCAAAAGCATCCTATCGAAGGAATTTTTTTTTACTTAAAGAAATAGTGCATATTTATATTAGATAGTCTAAAAAGTTTTGAGCTCATATCCATGGTTATACACCATGCTTTACGCTCTATTAATAAATACTAATACACTAAATACACTCTACTCTTTTTTTACACGGTGGATAAATTCCTTACAAAACCGTGCAAAAAAAACGTGTATAAAAATGCACACTTACCATATGGATAAGTTTGAGGATATGTTTCATGACCTTAAAAAATCATATAAGCTCTAAATATTTTCCCAAAATATCGTGCAAAAAGGTAATAATGAAGTCCACAATACATATTTATAAGACAAAAACAACTCATTGTTATTACAAAAAAAAAAAAAGCAAAAATTAGTATACAGTGAAAATTCAGTCCATGGGTGCAACATATGAAAATTGCAATTGATATTAGGAATAAAAATTAATTGCGCAACTATTTCTCGCTGCTTAATAACAAGCGTGCACATTTATTGAGGACTGGAAATAATAAATCAAATATATCTTGCACAACTGCCGGGTTTGATTCAAAGGAAGAATTTCCTTCGTTCCTAACGCATGTATGGACAAATACCTATCGACTTCTGATGACGTTATTCCCTCAATTGTCTTTTGTTACTGTAAGATACTGTAAAAATTACAATTAAGAAAAAACAATTTTTTTGGGATTCGTGTTAGAAAAAAAAATTCGTGTGAAAAAGTGTATTTGTTCTTATTGCTAAACCGTGCAAAAAGGGACCGTGTAAAAAGAGATCATGTAAAAAGATATCGTGTAAAAAGAGACCATGTAAAAAGAGATCGTGTAAAAATAGACCGTGTAAAAATAAACTTGGGAGTATATGGTCTCCCTTATAGCCAAGAGAATGAGACTCGCAACTGTCAAGTCGTTGGCGCCGATTTCGAATCTCATCGCATTAGACTACACTTTGCATTATATATATATATCCACCCTCTTATATATTGGCTTACTATCACTTATGTTCTAATAACATATGTGTTCACAACAGTAAAAGCAAATTAGCAATGCAATAAACAAAAATTAAAAATAAAAAATTTAAGGAAAAAAATTTTGTTCTTTTTAACCACGGAACTTATTGAACGGTGTGCGGAATTAAGAGATTGCGGAAAGTAAGAGTCATTTTCAAATTTCTATTCCATATTATCACCAATGATGACAATTTTTGGAGTCCGTGGCAATGTGTATAACATTCCTTAGCCTAAGATTGCAAGGTAGTATAGGCATTACATGCTTTGATTACCGTTTTGCATATCTCCCTATACACAATTACCGTTTTAAACTTTGAAATGGAAATTCGCTGAAAAAATCGCGCAAAAAGCGTATCGGCATTACTGAGCAAAGCCTTCGTATCTATCGTTATAGTGATAGTCGGCTGGAAGTGCGTTAAAGCAAGCAAATAAGCAAAGTTTTCGCAAAAAAGCTTATGAAGCAATAATTCTTTCAACGGGACTTTCATCGCGTCGTCAATCCCTTAAAAAGCGTAGGACATTAATAGAGGCCCATTACTCAAGGTTAATGTATATGCTCAGTGAAAAAATCCAAGCGGCCACCTTTGAAGAAAAAATTCTTGCTTCATTAGGCCAATGCACTGGGTTAGTTCATCAAACACTGTACCGGCAAAACTATATGAATCGACATAAAAATTGCTTCCTTAAGCATTCTATTCCCTAGATTTTACCGTCAGCGACTTTTATCAATTCGGACATCTTAAAAGATAGCTACATGCGTAAAAATGATTCTTTTACGGAAAATGAGTTGAGTTTCCTTCCAACCGCACAGCATTCGCTGACAGAAATTTTTCTTTGCCCAAACTATAACCAAGAAAGTCTTTTTTTCTATTGTTCCTAAAGGTGAAAGGTGAATTAGTTTTGAGAATTCTAAGCAAAAAAGTGCATGGATAGATCATTTGCACAGGAAGACAATATTCTGTGTTTGGTGGGACAAGCAAACAAAGAGCTGTCTGTTATTAGCTGTCAGAGACCGTAGTTCTCGGCTCAAGAAACGAGCAAAATATCGACAAATCTTGACACGAGATCATATTTTAACATGACATCCGTCCATCCGTCCATACACTTAAAAGTCCTAGTCTGGGTGCTTTACCTCATCATGCTCGAGTCTTTTCGACTACCAATCATTTTGCATCGACAGGACGTCCACTTTCTGAGCAGAGCTTTACATTTTACGAAATTCTACAAAAATGTTTCAATGAGAGATGGGAAAAGTGTATTTAACCAGCGATGGACTTTAGCTTTTAAAAATTACTCATCAAATTGCTCAATAATTCTTCCGATTTTTACATTTGATATCTATTTTCATCATTATACCCAGTCATAAAAATAGCACTTGTGATAATAATACCCAGGTATTAGGTAATTATCATCAAATTTTTCACAAAAAATGTTTCCAATAATTTTACATATAAAATGAAAAAACGATGAAATACGAATATTTTTATATATAGATGTTCTTTGTGCAGACTATAGTTTCAGTTTACAATGCACACTCAACGATATGCACTTTACGTATACATGCATGACATAAGTGAACTAGCTGTCAATCACAATCATTTGTTAATGACTAAACCACTATTTAAATTTAAATTGTTTCACCATAGAGACCGTAGATGGTCAAGTCAAGCGTTCATGTTTAATTTTTTTACAAACGAAAATATTTACAAAGACAAAAAGAAGTAATAACAAAATAAACGAACACTTTGCTATAGAGATGAAAGCGAATTTCAAATACTCTTCTTTTTCCTTTGTTATAATATATGAAAAGAAAAAAGGTAGAAGATATAGGGCATAAATTGAATCTTTTTATGCTTAAATATGTCACTTGTTTCTACATTAATTTCTCAGAAGAACTTATACGAGACACTCAAGAAACGAATTATAATGATACTGAAAAAAAAGTAATCGTGACTTGCCATGAAGTTATAGTCATTGCATAGAAAAATCTTAACCTAAGCAGCGTGAAAATGAATGTAGTTCTCCCTGAAGATAACATGCGCAAGAATTAATACGCGAAGATTGGATGTATTTTAGAATCTGCCCTTCCAGGAATAATCATCAATTAATTATCACTTATCGGTGAGCACAGGAATCGGTTCAAAGCTAACATTTGAAGATAAGTCGATCGCTCCGTGAACGTGGGTAAAAAATACCTTATAAATATAATAATTTCTTTACATTGATTGTATTACAATGCTAAAGCGTTACACCTATTTCGTTACACTGCTTTTATTAGACTGCTTTCACTATACAAATACCATTAGACTAAGGTCGTTGCAGCGATTTCGTTACTCCCATTTCGTTACTTCGATTTTGTTACTTTGATTTTGTTACTAAGATTTCGTAACAATGATTTCATCTCAATGATTTCGTTACAGCGATTGCGTTACATTGACTTCGTCAAAAACTAAATTTTCCAGATCGATGTTGCCACAGTGCTGTAGATGCTGTTTACAACGACTTCGTCACGCTAGTTCCGTTCAACTGCTTTCATTATAATGACTCTCTAACAACGATTTTGTTACATTGATTTCGTTACAGTCAGTGCGTTACAATGATTTCGTCGCTATGTTTTCTTTAATTTGGTTTGTTTCGGTTAAATTAACGGATTTTGTTGCAATGCTTTCGTTACACTGGTTTCGTTGCATCGATTTCGTTCAATTAGTTTCGTTGCACTGAGTTCGTTACTCTGATTTCGTTACAGTTAGTTTCTTGCAATAATTTCGCTCCTGTATTTCCTTTGCATTGGTTTGATTTAACTAATTAGTTTTTTAAGCTCCCCATTAGAACTAATGGACAAGAATTGTATTAATTTTCCACATGATTACTGGAGAAGCCTATTTTTCGACTACCTAGTCAAAGGGCAAGCTATGAAAAAGAGATTCTTTCCTTCCGATGTGAAGAAGCCAAGCAGATACTCTTAAAGCGGCAAGAGAGACGAACGCGTTCCTCCCGCGGCATATGATTAACACATGGAGAAGTAGTTTCAGATCCACATAATAAAACCGTTAAACGACTTTAGACTTGAAAATAGTTTGGTTCTCTTAGAGTAGATTTGCGTCTTAAAGATTTGAATCAAGTTTGCCAGGAAAAGGAGCAGAGGCTTCAAGGAATGTTTAAAGAATATTCTCCTCTCTCTCTCTTTTAGGTATCATTCGTATATTTTTTGTTAGAGCAAAGCAGTTACAGAGATGGAAGAAAATGCATTGCAAGAAACACTGAGCAAAAGTATAGGTTTCTCAATGATAATTAAAAACGACACCTCCTGAGATGGAATGTCTAATCTTCCCTTGGTTGGAAAGCTAACGATTTTTAACAACTTAAAACCCCCTCCTACCACATTGACTTTCGATTGGAGTTAAGCTTTTTCAATTCCTTGTGATTACAAATCGAATGTTCGATTTAACATACCATTGGCTTAATTTTATTTTTGAAAAAAATATATAAAAATTTGCATACAATTGCAATATTGATGGACGAGACGACCTCTTGATGAAAACTGATATTTAGCTATGAAATAAGAGAAAGATTTTAAATGTTTGAAAATAAAACAAAAAAAAAAACAAAAAAATAAGGCAAAGCTAAATAAAATAGTAAATCGTTTATTTAGCGAAAATAGTTAATGCCCGTAATGGTGGGGCGAAGAAAGTTTGTAAATATTTGCAAAGGCAATTAAGCGTGCTAGTGATTGTATGATTGTATAAATACGGCCCATATATCAGTAAATACTATGATGAATTTTTTTTTTTTTTTTTTTTTTTTTTTTTTTTTTTTTTTTTAATGATATTTGTTAAAAACAAAATGCATTAGAAAGAAAACCAAAAGTTGATTAAAAACAAAAGAAAAAAAAAATGCCTCCAAATTTATTTATTCAGAATAAAATTTGCAATTAAAGTAAAAAATTTTAGGAAAAAAAGAAAAACAACGCTTGTAAAAAGCTTTTGCTAACTCGGAATGCCCACATTTATGTGCTCGTGTATGCGCGCCGTTGCATGCAAGTATACATATATATATATATACATATATATGCCGTTATTAAAACACCAGGCAAAAGTGCATATATCGGAATTTTTAACGAAAATGCATTTTTATTAAAACGAAAAAAAAAAAACAAGAAGAGGGAAACCCATAAAGGAAAATGTAAACAACATTCTAACGCTATCAGCTTTTTTTTCCTACAACTCATTCCTGTTAATGTTTTTTTCTCGTCTCTTTTGCCTTTCTTTTTTTACTCTTTTTCCCATTTCATAAACATGCAAAATGTATTTGCTTTACGGCTCTACGTTAGATTAGATATGCATGGACAACGTATACCAGGATCCGTATGGTGTACGGCCGATGCCTTTCTATACACCTATAAATTAACTGGTTGCTCGGTATCTATCTACGCAACTATCTGCATATATACGTAATGGTATATGTTTTATGGCATTCACATACCACCACTATCTGTGCTTAGCATGGCTGACGGTTGGTTGATGTGGCAAAAAGCGCAAAAACAGAAAAAAAAAAAAAAGAAAGGGGAAAACAACAACGGATATGCATCAGCTGCAGTGGGATTCTTTTTTGTTTGTTAGCTAAAAATTGCATTTCAAATCAATGGATGAGCGAAAGAACGAACAAATGAAAAGACAAACTCAAACGGTAAACTAATATCGTTATATAACTTGTTACAACCGATCCTAGGTTTTTATATATTTATTAGAAATTCGGAAACATATCCATCCCTGCATCATTTTGTTTTGTTAGCCTGATAGAACCCTTTTTTTTTTGGATGCATGTCTTTTTATATTCATTTTTAAAAAGTAAATCCATTGACCTAAAAAAAAGTTACAAGACTTAAAAGATCTTGAATGTAAGCAAAAATTGTTAAATCGTTTCAACGCATTGCAAGTTGTGACCTATAAAAGCTTTCCCTAGTTAGATTGAGCTAGTTTCTCCTTTCGAATCCTGGCTGTCCCTCCGTAAGTTTTTTGGTTTTCTGTCCCCTTTTCTTTAATAGGACTAATCACTCTGGCCATGTTCCCAATACAAACTGTTGGGGAGAGAGAAAGATAACTGGTAAGGTTTTTATAGACATGAACGTAGCTATCATATAAAAAAACTTGAATTTTATTTAATGTTAGGTTTTGGTTATAATTAAAATTTCTTAATACTGCTTAGTGCTGCTGCTGCCATGTTCGCAAAATATCTCGAAAATTAGTAAAATAAACTCAGCCAATCTGTTACCAATACCTCTTGTAGGGATTTAATGTAACATGGAAAGTTAAGGCATTTTAATTCACCAAAAAAAAAAAAGATGGGGTTTGGGAAATCCGTTAAAAACAACTCCATCTCCAATGTAGGGAAAACTTTGCAAATCCTTTCCTAGATCCCTTAGGGGAAATATCAGCATCGCTACGCGCTGAAAATGTAGAAATAGCCCAAGTAAGACGAACTCTTTGCTCAAAGTCAACAGAACAGTCGTCACTGTAAGCGAGAAATAATCATTTGAAATACAAAATACAACACTGGTCCCGGACGGCAGTCAGCGAAAAAGTGAAAATGTTTCATATCTTCGCTATACAACATAGATAATCATTACTTGATCGCTATCCTTAGTCAAAGGAAAGCTAAACAATTTTATTACGTTATCTTTATACACGACAGACAATAGTCTTCGCTGATCCCAAACGGCCGATAATCATTATTTGATCATCATCCTTAGTCAAAGGCTAAGTTAAACAGTTTTGTTACGTTGTTACGCTGTACACTACAGATAATAGTCTTAGAGGATCTGAAATGGCCGGTCATAGCCCTTAATCATTGGCAAATTGATCGAGTTTATTGTGTTAGTTGCAGACGAAAAATAGTCATTAGTCATAATCACGGTTGATGACTGTCTATAATCACTAACCTAAGCAAAACAATCTTTGCATCATCGAGGCATGCTCAAGTTCCATGTTTCATGTTCCACGTTCCAAGTTCCACAATTGACCATCAACCATAATCACGAGCAAGCTAAACAACCTTTGCGTCATCGATCTAAGAGACCTAAAATAATCTAAAGGACGAAATCCAAAGATGGTCTCGATCACCCGCTCACAACATTTAATCAAAAAGTTAACCAGTTCCGCGAAGTCAACTTTGGCATGAGATTACTAAGTGGCGAAAGAAGGTACGCTTCCAATCGACATAGCCGCAAGCCTATAACTATCGAGAAGCAACCGCTTTAAGCAAAACATTTTTCTTTCTTTTTTAATTTAACCCGTTCCTTAGCAGATGTCTCGTGCATGTGCATAAGAACGGTGATGATCAGAAAGAAACAAGTACGGAAGAAGAAACAGGATGCCTGGCCGCAATCGGGGTGGTATACCCTTCTGCTTTTTTCGATGGACCGCTCACTAAAGCTGCGGGCATACGCTAATCCCAGTTAAAGTCAGATACGTCCATTTTATAGTCGCGCTTACCTTAAAATATTGAAGCCGTGAATGCCCACTTTATAGTTTCGTTTTCCCTATCTGCAAGGTTGTGCAGTAACTAGTCACAGTGAGGCATATAAACATAAGGGTAGTGTCGTGTCATCGTTATCAACGAAAAGTTAATCGATTTCTATCTAATTGGCTGAGCAGCCAAACAGCGTTCATTTAAGCGGCTAAAAGTGATTTGAAGTCACTTAAGCATCTTCAGCGACAAATGCAACAATGTTTCCAATCGATTGGTTGGATTTGCCTTATAGTCAGCCGGAGATAATGGTGTCAGAGCGGAAAGTTAATCATCTGAGACGATCTAAGGCATCTAAGATTCGCCTTAAGGTCACTGCGTACTTTCCTCATCTATGCCTTGCTTGTGCATTACGGCGATATTTTTCCCTTTTATGTCGCCATTGCCATCTAAAACCAAATTACTTATGTGTACTTGGTATAGTTTTAGGCTTTCTTTTTTGTTGTACGCGTTCATAGCCATAATGCATTTTCATGTATTTGTTTTGTTTTAAAAAAAAAAAAAAAAAAAGAAAAGAAAACATAGGATTGCAGCTGACAAAGCATTGCATTTGCATTATTATACGCGGAAAAAATCCCGCCAGGCACGAAAACAAATAACTAAAAGCGTAGCAATCTTCTCTCTGCAATGGCGACCTGTCGCCCAAACCCCTCCTCCCCCCCCCCGGGCTGCCCGCGCCATCGATGCGATTACCTCATCTGCCAAGTTCAGGCATCAACCAGCTAACCACTCCAGTTATTGTAATTTAAATGAATGGCTGGCATGTTCTAGTGCAGTTTCTCTAATTGGAATGATATGCAGTTGGCGGTGGCGGACAAAAAGAGATGTAAAAAACTTTCATAACGTTGTTATTTTCATTTCTAGTCTTTTTTTTTTTTTTTTATTTTTTATTACTTTCTTTCTTTCTTACTCTCCATAGCCTACATGATGAAAAACCATTAATTAAAAAACTAAAAAAGAGAGAAAAGCAATCTGTGGTCTTTGTTAGACGGTGTACAGTGAATTTTTTTTCCCTCCTTTTCTTTTTTTTGTTAATATATTTATGCATTGTTGTGAAAAGGTTTAAAGAAATATAAAAGAAGGTAAAAACTATTGACAATTTAAAGAATATTGAATATTTTATGAACGTACAAAGGGTAAACAATGCGAACTTAAAAGAGCCTATAGAGTCAGTTGGTTCCAGGTAACATTCCGCAAATACAATGCAATGGAATGCAATTTACGCTATTAGTAAAATGTAATAAAACGTAGTCTTCACTAAGTGCTCGGAGCAGGTGAATGCGTTATTAATCGCATTCCTTGAGCACACCATTAACAGGCCTTCCCTACGCTTTCAATATCTCTTTACACCTATATATATATATATATATATTCGTTTTCAATGCAACATTTCAAATATATTCTGTGAAGAATTTTGAAAAAATGCCGCATAATCAAAACCATCTTCGCTCATATCGCCGCCAAAGAACAAATTAAATTGATTGTATCACCGTTGAAGCTGGCTAAGTTGATGAATAATATCGCTTTTGCTTAGTCCCGAGACTTATTGATCGACCACTTATCTGCATATACGTTCGATTCAACCGTTCGTCTTTGTCGAATTTCCTTATAAAATTTTATGAATAACTATTTTAAAAAATATATTTTTCTGATACAAGTATACGAGTACATCGCTAAGGAGGTCGACACAATTAATCGGTTCAGGCATTTCGCTTTGTCATCATGCAAAGTACGCATAAGAAAAGTAATTTTAAATTAAACATAAACTCTGTTGCAGCCAAAAACAAGACAGGACTGGTCTTTATCCATGATTGTCGTGTAAAAGGAAATAATTAATATAATAGAAGCTTGCGCCAGAACTGCTTTTCTAAAGTGTGCTTTAGAAATTAAAAAAAAAAAAAAATAAATTATAGGAAGAATTTAAAATTTACCTTATTCGTTGTCATTGTTATTATTGTTGTTGGTGTGAGTGGAGTGATTTAAAAATCGAGGTCATGCAGTAAATTTCAATTAAACGATCATAAAAATAACACCACTACCTGAAAAACAAAAGATTCATAAGTTAATTAAAGCAATTGAAACACTTTTCGTAATATAGAAAATAAAAATAAATTCTCTAAATGTAAAAGTTTGAAAAAACAAAACGTAAATCACACAAAAACACATAAAAAGATGAAATGAGTAAAAAAAATATAGGAAAACAGTGAAGGCTACCGTGAAGACCCAGAAGTGAAGAGAAACGTAAAGAGTAAAATGAGATTTCCAGCTTCTCTCTCCCTCATTCGCTCTCTCTCTCTCTCCACACCTCTTTGTCTCTCTCTCTCTTCATCCATCTTTCTCCACCCGCTTACTCGTTGTTCCACCCTCCCTCCCCCCCTCTCCCCCTCTCCCCCTCCCTCTATCTATCTACCAAACCATCTGTCTATGTCTCTCTCTCTCTCACCCATTCTCTCTTTCTCTTATCCTCTTTCTCTTCCCTCTCTCTCTCTCTCACCCATTCTTTCTTTCTCTTATCCTCTTTCTCTTTTCTCTCTCTCTCTCTCTCTCTCTCTCTCTCTCCCTCTTCCTCTCCCTCTCTCCCACTCCCTCAGCTTCTATCGATCTATCTACCTGTCGATCTATCTACATGTCTATTTTCTCTCTCTCTCTCTCCCTCTCTCTCTCCCTCTCTCTCCCATTCTCTGTCTCTCTTTCTATCTATATATGTATCTATCTGTCTACCTATCTGTCTATCTATCTATCTCTATGTCTTTCTATCTCTCTCTTCCTTTAACGTCCTTACAAACCAAACTTAAGCCATAGTTACGGCGAAGGCTTGTAGGAAGTAGAAGCAGCTTGAATAAAATGCAAGATAAAGAGAAAAACGGACAAACATAGTTTCGAAAGCCTTGATAATGGGAAAAATATGGAAAATAGTTTGATGGGAAAAAAAGTCTGCAACTACTATATGACGTAGTAAAGTTTTAGCAATTTACACGTGTTAAGCATCGTTCGAATGTTGCCAATATCTCTGGGCAGTGTATATGTAAAAGGGAGTAGAGTGACGTGTGTTACCTTTTGCAACCAATATACGCGAATGCATTTTGTCTATGCTGTAAATTTTGAAAATTTCTTTCTTTTATTTAATAACTTCGTACGCAGAAACAGTAAAATTTTTTTCATGCAATAACAGAAAAGCAATATCCAGTACACTGCTTACACTCTAGTCCAGTTAGCCGTTTACGTAAAAGTACATTTTTTCTCATACATGAGTATATGAATCTATGAAAAACGACTTGAAACTCTTCACACCACCCACATACACCTATAAACGCCTATAAGCACATATATGTATGCACTTTGCTGCCGTCGTATCGTAGTTTTGTAAAATGCTTTACAATATGAACAAAAAAAATAGCGCCTTGCAATAGCTATCGTTTGCCTAGAGCTAACTATACCATTTACCGTTTTTACATTTGTTCTACTTTTTTCTTTTTTGTTTATTGTGTTTTCTAAAAAAAAAAAAAAAAAAAAAAAAAAAACATGAAAAAGTGTTTTCAAACTTTTGTATACGACTATCATTTCTCAGAGANACCATTTACCGTTTTTACATTTGTTCTACTTTTTTTTTTTTTTTTTATTGTGTTTTAAAAAAAAAAAAAAAAAAGACAAGCATTAAACATGAAAAAGTGCAATCAAACTTTTGTATACGACTATCATTTCTCAGAGACTTTATATATATAGCTATGAGCGCATTGCTTGCCAATATTTTTATGCATATGAACCTCGTACCCTTTCTTCGGACCTTACAGTATCTTATATATTTTGTATATGTGCGCGTGGAAGAAAAAAATTTTCTTCTACTCTACACCCATTTGACTCGTTCCCCTTAATCTCCTTTTTCATTTAATATATGACCTTTTTTTTGAAAAGCTTTCATCTTCGCTTTTTTTTTTTTTTTAGCATGAGGAAAGGATATGACGCGTTTCTCTCGCCTGGCGCTCTCACGTACGTGTATATATGTACGCAATTTTAGTCACTATGGGACAAAATCAAATTTTTCAAAATTATTTTTCTTTTATTACATGACTCTACTGTAACGTTACACTGAAAAAAATAATTTTAAAGTTTTCTTTTATTCACTTTATAGGATTTGGATAAAATAATATGAGCATCTGGCATATATGGAATATTTCTTTGCGGAGTAGATTCGTAGAGTGTCTCCGTCAGTTAGATTTGAATTGTGGCCATTACTGCTGGTTGCCGATAATGTTTTGTCTTGACTCCTCTATGCTGGCATTACCGTGAACACTGTCGCTCACGAAATCTTAAACGAATCAGTTATAGGTTCTCCAGAGACACTCTCGACAACCGAGCACTAACGATCTGCCCATTTTTGAAATCGGAAAGATCACCTATTTCAACGATCGCTTGTTTTAACCTACACAAGCCTTGTCTCTTAAACTCTGCCCCATATATGCTTCGCATTACTTACTCGAAAGCAGAGTTGCCAACCTTCAACAAAGTAGTACGAAGTATATTGCTTACTGTTCATATTATTTTGGTCATCCCGCTTCATTTAGAGCACCTTTGTTTAGCTGAGAGAAAAGATTTAATCCACATAGAAGAAAAGACTTTGAAATTAATTTTATTCACCTATTGCCATGTATCCATATCAAAGAAGAAAAGAATAACATATGTTGAGCACATTTTCACCTAAATTGATGATCTAAAGCCAGTCTTAAAAGAGCGTACACTATATACTACCATTATCTTGAAAGCATATGAAGCTTACTAAGTAGTTATAAAGCATAGTGCCACGCTTCAAGGATCTTGTAAAAAGTACATATTATTGATCGGTGCTTGCAGCTAAATCGCCTTGACCATATCTGCCCGCCTGTTTTTTTCTTATCGCTATTTTCGGATTGAATTCGAAGATCAGAGAAATCAGTACATGAATCCATTCACAAAATTTCTCTTTTACGCCGAATATTGTTACCAGTATTCCATAGCAGATCTCAAATTTTTTTTTCAAAAAATTTTACGAGTCACGTTCGAAAATTAATCAAAGGGTCCAACTTTTCGCTAAAAGCGTAAAAGACGGACATTACGTTCCAATGAAATCATATAAAAATTTAATATCAAATATATATCATATGCTCTGCTATCATATCGTGGGATAAGTTTCATCATTACATACCCTGCACCATTTCGTTTAATGTAATCATTCATGTCCTGACCTTTCAAAAGAAGGCCTTGCAGGGCAGATGGTCGAAAAGTTGATTCGATCCGAACCATTTTCAATGGCGGTTGTCCTTGGACCAAAACATGTGTGTATATCCAATTTCACGAAAATATCTCGAAAATTTGCTCACTGTGAAATGAATACAAGAAAACAAGATGGACAGATGGACAGACATGATTGGTTCTGAATCAATCACCTTCTATTCACTATAGCTTGAAAGCTACACTATGATGAAAGCACATAGTGTAATCACAGTGTTGCGAGGACGTAGTGACAAAACAAAGCCGTGTCTTTAAACGAACCAATAACGACCATTTTTGTAGGTGCAAAGAAGTTTCTCTTCAGGACTATTTCCTTGATTAGGCTTGTTATTACAAGAAAATTTTCTACGAACAATTCGCACAAGACGAGGGATGCGTTTCGGCAATAACTTGCTTAGTAAGACTTAACAAAGACTTTATAGAGCCAAGTTAATTGCGCCATAGAATCAGTTCAATTTTGGAGAGCACACTTAACTCTTTTTTTACGCGATCCTTTTTATATGGTTTTGCAATAACACGATTCACCTATGAGAGCAACACGTTTGCAACGCCAAGAAGAAAGATTCAGAGCCTACGATAGTATTATATCGTTGTCCTTGATCAGCATGAAATTCCGAACCGATGTAAGCATATCCGCTTGTCTGGTTGTCCGTCCATCGATCTGTGTAATGTCTATTGCAAACATTCCCCTGATCGCAAAAATTTGCAAAAGAATTTGGAGATGTTCTAAATTTTTCAAAGGACACGCCTACAACATCCCCGTGCCTATGCGACAAAAAAACAAAAATAAAAAAATTCAAGTTCGCCCACTCCATGTTATAAAGTATGAAAATTTAGTGCTTGCACTCTTTTTGTCTGTTTTAGGATATAAAAAATGGTTTTATTCCGCTTTTTAATTTGCTTTTTATAATAAAAATGAATGGTTTTTGTTTTATAAATATTTAATATGCATTTCATTATTATTATTTTTTTTTTGTACGGTTTTTTACAAAAAACATGTACCGTATTTTTTTAACTTTACACGATTTCTTAAAGTTGTGAAACAATTCACCAAATTTATCATACATTACATGGATTTTTTTATACGATATTTTATTCCACGGATTTTTACGGGACGCAACTATCGTATAAAAAAAGACTTGTGTAGTTTACTAATTTCTTTCTTTATGACCAGCCACTCAGAACATCGCCGTATTCATGCAAGACGGCGACGGTCAGAAAGAAGTGAAGAAAGTGAAAGAGACAGGGAAGTGGCCGCAACTCAGCGGGTGTATGTGTTATGCCTTTACCCGCTAAGCATTCACTATACCTTTAATCAAGGTAAACTCTAACGCACTGAGACCTGATACCGCAAACTCTAACTTAATAGTACCCTTTCTTGCCTATTCGCCTATTCTTACGGTTGCTCTCGCTCGTGGATGTCAAGTTTAAATAAAACAATCAACCGGAAGATCTGCACTTTGAAAAGTGATAACGCAACAGGACTCTTAATAGCAACTAAGAATTTCTTACATTCTCATTAAATCTAGTCTGAAAAGATGCTATTGCCAGTTAAGATTTTGAAAAAGTTTTCTTAACGCAAAATGTAGCTTAACTGCTGTCAGTTCAAATTCAAAACGTTCTCTCGTAATAAAAAGTAAGTGACATTTGAATCTATATATATTTAGTGCTTGCAGTAGATGGTCTGCGGAATTTTGTTTAATAAAAAAAGAAAAAAACAAGAAAGATAGTCACTAGTCACTTACGTCTGTCATTCAATTCGTGCTCTATACAAATATGCATACACTGCATATAGTTATACACTCGCACCTTATTCGCAACTATTCATTGAAAATGCATCAGACTAACACAGTCGTATAAGGTTGTGTTGTATGTGGCGCAAAAAAAAAAAGAAAACAAAAAGTTGTATATGAAACGAAGCTCAAGAAAAACAAAAGAGTGCAAAAGGAAAGCATTGGTGAAGCGTGTCCGACAACTGCACAATTGCAAGTTACTGATCTCATTGTATGTATGTATGGTATGGTGATGATGATGGTGATATATAGAGTAGCGATATTAAGAAGAGACGACAAACACTATGCATGAATTGCTGTTATTATTGTTTTTGTTTTAAGTGATTTTTTTTTGTTTTTGTGATGTATTTGAATAATTTTTTCTTTACTTCATTTTTTTCTTTATTTTCTTCGTCGTTATCTATCCATTGTCAATGCGTGTGAATATGTGTGTTTTTGCGTAAGTGAGGGGTGGCGGGGAGGGGAGGGAGATGGGGGTATGGGGGACTGCTGGTCATAGAATTCTGTAAAGCTTCAAAATTGCATCATCAACCTTATGTCTACGTTTGCTTACTGCACACTGCGCTGGCGGATGAAAGAAAAATGAAAAAAAAAGAGTCAAAGGCTGCTTCGTTAACCATAAAAAAATAACTGCAGTTGCAAATGAAAAATCATTTATAACGGTTTTGTACTTTTCTTGTTTTGCATGTTAGGTATGGAAATAAAGCGAACAAAAAAAAAAACAAAAAAACTAGTAAAGATTTTTATTTTATAGTCTCCATAGGCTCCGTATACGTTGACGAAGTTAAAGGCAGTGCGTTGAAGTCGCTATAATGTCCGGACAAATGGTATTAATGGCAATAACGACGATGATGATGACGATATTGATGATGATGAAGATGATGATGTTAACGACGAATTGACAATAGTACCGGTGTGTTGACGATGTTGGCAATGTTGACATTGTTAAATGGCTCCTTTATGTCCTTCATGCCTATAACTGCATTTTGTCGATTTTTTTTTTTCTTTTTCTGTTGATTTACTCTGTGCTTCGTTCTTTTCTACCTAGAATCTAGTATTGTATTTGTCTATTTGTCGTTGCATTGACAGCAAGACCAGGGGTATAAATAATTTTTCCCATTCTTACTCATCTCTTCGTATTCTTTTCAATCGCAATTTGTTATGAGTTTTATTCATTTTCTTTTCTCTTTATTCCTTTATTCTTGTCTTTGTCCATAGTAGTATGTGATATTTCGTATTTGACTCTTTCCTCTATTTAGTTGATAAAATTTAAGGAATGTAGAAAATGAATTTAAAAATTTATATATATAAACTAATACAAAGAAAATGAATTAAAAAATTTCTACTCTTTTTTTACACGATAGATACGTTCCTTAGAAATCCGTGCAAAAAGAAAAAAGTTTTGAGCACAAAGAACATATCTCTATAATTATACAGATTCTTCATTCAATTTTAAGTACACTTTACTTTTTTTTTACACGATACATAAGTTCCTTAGAAATCCGCGCAAAAAAAAGATCGTACAAAAAATACACGCGATATATGGTAAATTTAATGATATGTTCCATAACTTTAAAGAATTATGTAAAATGAAAACAATCTGCATATTTTCCGCAAAAAATCGTGCAAAAAAAGTAATAATAATCATTGTTATCACAAAACCCCAATTAAAACAAGCGTACAGAGAAAATTCAATCCACTCAGTCCATACAACATATACAAATTGAAATTGGAACTGGAAATAAAAATTAACTTCCCAACTATTCATCACTACTTGATAACAAGCGCGTCGCATTTATTACTGATTGGATAAAAAATGATGATATCATCAGTAGATATGTCAGATATGGCAGAGCATAACCCTCGAATTTGATTAGTTTTTTTGTTGTTATAAAATCTGTTAGCAACAATTTTTTTGTTTTAGTTTTTTTTTTTTGGTTATTTAAGGTGCTTATGTAATTTCTGATTCTGACTATCAAAATTTAAATATAAATTTTTTTTTTTTTTGGATTTTGTTAAAAACAGTGCAATTTTAGGTTACCGCGAATTAAATCAGCAGTTACTTGCTAAAAAATCACTTTCGACTGTTGCTGCATGCATAAGTTTCTATAAGATACCGGCAAAATTACGACTCAAACAAAAAATTTGTTTTGGGATTCGTGTTAGAACAAAAAATACGTCTAACAAAATATGTTGGGAAACCATGTTATTTCAAAATCGTACAAAAAAGAACGTGTAAAAAGAGAGTATGGGGTATTTCCGGTATTTTCTTGATTTTCTTCTTTTACATAAACTGATGGCCTGTCTGTGCCTTCGCTCAAGCGATTCTGGTTTGCTCTAAAAACAATTGTTTCTCAGTTTAGTCTCTGTTGGAGCATAAGGTGCTGAAAAGGATTCAAGGTCCAACGAAAAACGCTATTTAAAGCAGGCCATGGCAATCAATGACCCCTCTTGTATATCTTAACGCCACAAACTTTTTCTTTGACGCAGTAGATAAAAATTTGGTTATAAGGAACATGACTTTCAGTTAGCTTTTAAAAAAGTGAAGAGCTTCACTCTATTTAATCATTGATATGTAATCTGCAGGTCCATTGCATCTTTTTCCACCTCATTCGCGTGCTTCCCATCTCTATATATATATATATATGTCTTTGGAATTCAAGCCTATAACATCTGTTGTTCGATTAATACGTTGCTGGGTGTCTGATGACTGCTGTTATTTAAATTTATTAGTGTGTAATTTTTATCTGTTTTCACCAACATCCTGATTTACGTGTTTAGCCCGTACATCTTGTGGTCTCGGTTGCTTCGTTATCTCGCGGCCATCGTTTTATATTTATATTTTTAGTATTATTAATTATTACTATATTGCTGCCGTTGTCGTTGATCTTGTTGTTATCACCGTAGGGGGTATATTCACTTTATCAAAATGTTTGCAACGCCCAGAGAAAAGCTTGAGAGATCTCGTAAAGAGTATACGTTACCGATCAGCATCTAATTCTAGATCGATTTAAGCATTTATGTCTGTCAGTCTGTCCATCTGGCAGTCAGTCCGTCTTTCAGTCTGTCTGTCTGTGTTATGTCTGTCGTAAACATTCTCCTGCCCGCAAAGATAAAGCAGATCATTAAAAGTTCTAGCACGTATGATATTGAAAGCGGGCCATATTGTTCGACGGACACGCCTACACCTCAACGGGAATAAACAATTTCCTTTTGCTAATTGCTCATGTACGATTTGTCACCGGTACATTCTACGGGCGATACTGTAGTACACATACAAAAAAGGTAAAAATTGACCACGCCTATCCAATATTACAATGTATCAAAATTTAATTGCTTTTTCAATACGTCAATAAGACGCAGAGAAGCAAGCTTCAAAATTTCCATGAATTATATAAATTCTTGGCCAATTTTAAATTCGGAAAGCCCCTAAGCGTGTCTGTCCGTTTGTCCGTATCTGGCTGCAACGCCCGCACGTCTGTAAAATCAAAATTGAGAACAGCTTTGCTTGCCCTGCCGTTTGCTCGTTGCTCATAAACCACAGTAGGTGTAAATTCCCACAAATTTATTCTACGAGAATATCAAACTTCAGCCACGCCCATTCTACATTATGAAGTAGGCAAGTTTATATTTCTCGTTTTATAGTAATGTAGTGCTGATGGGTACAAAAGATGCGGACTGAATATAATTTTCTTACTTGTTGATGTTGTTGTAGTTGTTGGTTATGTCTATCTGTTAGTTTCACGCTGTTTTTTTTTTTTTCTAAATATATTTTTGTAAAATTTTTATTAAATTTTCTATAGTTCATTTGTCTATTGAAACTAAATATTGACATTTTTAACAAATCTGTTATTAAATTAAATGCAAATATGAAAATAAATTGAAATGTTGTTAATATTGTTGCTGTTGCTGTTGTTGTTTTTGTTATATCAATCCAAAAAACTATATATATTAAAAACAAATCAAGTGCCCCACAGGTGCATTTTATTAACAATTATGTATCGAGTTTTTCTTTTTTTTTTCTCACTTATAAATAGAGAAAATTAATAAAAAATCAAAAACAAAAAAAAAAAAAAAAAAAAAAATAATAATTTTGTATTAGAGAGAAAAATAAAAATAAAAAAATAAAGGAAAAGAAAAATTTAACTAAAAATTGCAATCGGATGGATAACAAAATATGATGTGTATCCTAGTTTTTGTTTTTGTTTTTGTTTTTGTTTTTTTTATAATATTTATTCAATGTTGTTTGACAAAATGTTGGTGTTGTTACTGAGAGATCATTGCAGCAGAAAATTTGCCTTAAAGTTATTTTTGTAATTGGTGCTGTTGTTCTTGTCATTGTTGTCGTTGTTGCTATTGTTTTATTATATTCTAGTATACGTCAACATGCATCTGCATATAAATTGAAAAATGCTTGCATTGCTAACGTTGTTGTTGTTCTTGTTGTGTCGTTGTCATGCAATAACCATAACAACAAGAAAATTTTTAAAAATTTCCCATGCACTTGCACACGCACATACAAGCTTATCCATACATGCATACAATGCATACATGAATATGTGCGTAGTTATCCGTTAGGTGCTCTGCAATAAATTCAACACCAAAATCCCAACGACAAAAACTGTAATTTGTTGCATAGTGTACATAGTAGAAAGAGAGAGAGAGAGAGAGAGAGAGAGAGAGAGAGTGGGCTTTACGAAACTTAATATGTGCGCTTAGGAAGATATGCAAAGGATGAAGTTTAGTGTAGAGTAAAAATGCATTTGGTACATAAATGCATTTTTAGAAAATGGCTGAATACAATTTAAAAAAAAAAAAAGAAAAAATTCGTTTTTTTCGATGGATATTGCATTCAGTTCAATGTTCATAAGCACACACCAATGCATCCATGGGTGTGCGTGTGTGTGTGTGTTTGGTGAATCAACAAAACATTCAATAACAAAAAAAAAAAAACTTGATAGTAGAAATGAAACAAAATCCAAAGCAGCAACAAAGGAAAACATGGCGCTTAATATATGCTTTTGAAGTGTGTCTACTATGTGTGTAGATGGATGGATGGATGAATTCATGCTAAAGCAAACGTACATATATTCAAATTGCATTCAATTGAAAATGTGTAGGAGAGCTTACTTGCGTACCTACGTCCTCTCACTAAATTGTGTTTGTATGCGCGTGTGTGTGTGCATAAAGCGGCACACATGTTTGTTTATGGTTTTTATTCGGGATTCAGGCGACTCTCTGCATCATGCAAGCCCATAAAGTCTCTCTCCCTTTTCCTCTCGCTCACTTTGCTCCCTCTCTCTTGTTTTCTACCTCTCTCGCTCAAATGATTCTATTCTGTTAATATTTTGTTTTGTTGTTGCCGCTGTGTGTATTTCGTCTCCACATTCTACTTAAATTTGAATACATGGACTTGTGTTTTTTTTTCTTTTAATCCAAATATTTTCTACACACACACACACATATATATATATATATGTATATACATAAACACTCTCACGTTTAAAAAGTTCCTATTCATGGCATTTTATGATCCCTAGGAAAATGATTGTGGGGTTAGGGTTGCCGTCGCCGAAAAACAGGGTATGCTTTGCATTTTCATTTTCATTGCTTTGATATGCAAAAATTACTTTTGTCTTATGCATCCGTTTTGTTAACGACCGACCCATCGGCCAGATTACACACACACACACATATATATATATATATATGTATGTATGTTAGCAAATTTACGAAATGCATACACATTCCATAGATGTAGTTAGGATTGCAAAATATGCCCACATAGTTGAGATAAAGCATTTTTCCAGAGAAATTTTCCAAAAAAAAAAATGCGTAAGTGTGCACACGTATGTACATGTATGTAAGCATAGAGCGCAAAATTCGGAATACATCAGCCCATCATCTGATTCATTAGATTTTTATAGGTCTTAGAGAAACGATATGCTTGCAAAATTACCACAAGAGATTTGCAAAAAAAAGAAAAAATAGCTTAAAACATTTTAGCCGGCAAGGTCGACTGATAAACGCTTTACTTTACTATGACTAAAGTGACTTTTTATTTGCTTTTTAACCATGAGATACCAAGTAGGGCATCTTGGTTCCCTAAAGGAAAGACTTCTTCTTTATGGCAAATCTTATATGGGAGGAGGGTGAGGGTGTCGAACCGATTGGGCTCACATTTAGTAAATGTAATTTTTTACATTCTACATCACTTGCAGCACAACCCGTATAAGGGGTTTAATCAAAAATAAGCATTTATTTTTTTTACTTAAGGCAGAAGGGCCTTAGTTTTGATATTATTGCGATGAAAAATTAATCGTTAATAAGCTGACCCTAAGGAATATGGATCTCATCAGTCTATTTGTTAAACCGCACCATATATAGGGACTCTAATAAAAGCAAATCCTTCTACCCTGACAAAGTCTAATTTATGGTTTGCTAGGAAGAGAGTTTCTTGGAATTAGTAAAATATGACAGAACTTTTCCGCCCACCTAATAGTTTAGAGCAACTGTTAACACGGTCTCATATTAGAGGGAATCAAATATGAAATTTTGCTGAGCTAGGTAGAGTATTAAAGAATGTGAAATCTAAAAGCAGGTACATGATGGATGAATGAACGTATTTACTGGATGACGCTGTAGAGGACACTGTGCCGAGAACGAACTGAAACTTGATAACTTCTGTCTACGAACCGGGTAATTTACTTGTTAGTTCTTCGAAGAAAAATGCACAGATAGCCCAGAAAATTGCGCCACTAACTTAGCTTATGTTGTACTCTAGGTGTGTCTCCGATCTTTCAACAGCGGTTTGCAGACAATAGCTTTTAATGTCTTTTGTAAATTTGAAGGCGACATCTTCATATATTTAACACAGGCATTAGACGGATGGACAGACAAGCTTTAAGGCCAACTGTGTAAATTGATTAAGAATTTAATACTAATGAAGAATATATGTAATATCTTTTTAGGTATTGCAAACGTTTCGAAAAAATACATAAATCGTAACCTTTCGGCGATAGGTTGTTGAACCGAAAAGATCAAAAGTGCTGGCACTGTTGAACGAGGGCATGTTACAGAAAAAAGTTCTATATTGAATGTAAACCTAAAGAGGAAGCATTATTAAGTAAGATGTTTTCTCTCTCTCCCTCTCTCTCTCTCTCTCTCTGCGTCTTGCCGTACTTTTTGAATTGCTCCAGGGTAATAGTGTAGGCATAACAATCAGATCAGAGATGAAATTTCAATTGTTCTTTCCGACAGTGACTCCAAAGCTAGCCCTATGTACGGACTAAGAAGGTGAAGTACTTTCACGAAAAACTCTTTTCAATTAATTGCGATTGCTACAATTTTCCCTTGTCTCTTGAAAACACGGTTATGACCTCAACACTTTATCTAATCTAAACTACATTTTGAGATCGAAATGGTGAAATCGCGCGACAGACTTTTTTATTATATATCAATACTAATGAAGTACCTTATGTATATCTCTATTTTCCCGCAAGCTGAAGGGAATAACTGCCGACTGGGCATGGCGCGTTGTTTACGTCGTGTATGTAGCAAAAAAGATCATATCTTTATGCAATTTTGCATCCCCTTGGCCTTGTAGGGATTATCGATATATGCACTGGTGTCTTATAAATATATGTGCTCTAATAGTTGATATGCCTTAATCATCCCTCTCTTTCTCTCTTTCTCTCTCTCTCTATCTCTCTCTCTCTTTCTTGTGCTGGTTTTAAGGAGGCAAACTGACATATAAACAGTTCTGAGGAAAATATTGTTGATAAAATTTCTTAAAAAAAAGAGCGAATTGTCTTGTAAGTAGGTGGGTAAAGTTGTTCTAAACGATCTTTGAACTTAACATGACGAGAGTAATAAGAAAAAGTTTAAGAGCATATCGATTAATCTTATAAGTCAGTTCAGTTGATGGTTGATTCTAATATATAATATATAAAGTTACCCCTCCATAATAAAAATTCGGATCAGCTTTTACTAAAGATAACTTAATAAAATAATGAATATTAAGGAAATGCTTATACATTAGACTGAACTTTACGAACATTCGAAAAAATCCCTTTAATTCAATTTTTCTGTGTATAATTTTTTTTTTTTTTTTTCTTTGTACAATACTTCGTCATTACAGCGCTACCATAACTGACTATTAATTTATCTAAAATTTTTCGCTATTTAACTTTCTTTTTGAACATCATTTCAAATGAAACTAGTGACTGATGACATCAAGTCTATTACGAAAGCATTTCCAATTAAGTTGACTGGCTAACAACACACGTACTTTTCGGCTTTTGAGAAACAAGTTTCGAAAAATAAAAAAACTAAAAAAAAATAGCAAAAATGATAAAACTGATAAATGCAACAATAATCCGCCTACAAATTTGTTTCAGTTTCTACTCATATTGCAGTGTTTGCTTGTGCCTTTGTGCGGACAACATTTACATTTGCCTTTGATTGATTGAAGGGCGTTGTTCGTTCGCTCTATTGTTGCAAATGCATTTTTGCTGTATGAACAGATTTTGAGATAGAATTCAAACAAATAGTGATGTTACCAATTGCAAATTGCTAAACCCGAACGAAGCGTACATATGAAGAGCAATAGAAAAAAAAAAACAAAAAGCAAAAAAACAAAAAAATGAATAAGAAACTATATACATACAAGTCGGCCGGCCGACAATGATTGCCTTTGTAGCAACAAAGTGCACAGACAATAGGTAAACAATTCGTTGTCCTCGTAATAACAGAATGCACTTTAATAAAATGTCATGGGATGTACAGAGAAAAAGGAAAAAAGAAATGAAGTCATGTTTAGGATAATTCTCTCCTCAAAACACCGCGCGCCTCTTTTAAAGAGTTTCGTGTTTTCGCTAAAAATGTCTTTGCTAAGTTCCGATTTATCGCGAAGTAAAAGACGAACAAGACAAATAATTAAGAAAATTATAAAATATTATCATGCGTGCACAAATACTAACAAACTAAGTCTTCAATTATGATCACAAACCGAAAAAGTTAAGTCATTGCTATTACATCACATGCAAAATTACAGTATAAACATTGAAAAAATGCAATATCCAAATCGAGTAGTAACAATTTTCAGAGACACTACGCAACGTCAAACGTCAACGTTTCAAAAGCTGAAACTGAAACCTTTTGGAAAAGTCCAAATTTATTGCTATATATAGGCCCTATCACCGTCAAAATGGCCCCAAACATGTCCTCCCGCAAAATGTTGCTAGTCCCAATATACATAAGACGCTAAATGGAAACTACTGCAAAAATGTTCTTAAACCATATATACATAAGACGCTAAATGCAAAATGCTGCTAAGCCATGTATACATAAGACGCTAAATGCAAAATGCTGCTAAGCCATATATACATAAGATGCTAATTGCAAAATGTTGCAAAAATGCTGTTAATGCTGTTTTTGTTTTTGGACAAAGTATCTATCTACTTTAATCCCCCAGTTTCCCCTAAGTAGGCGAAGCCAAAGAATCTCGATTAGCAATTCAATGGTCATGACCTAAGTCGACAGCCTTGGCTGCTAGTACTTTAAGACTTTAGTCTTAGAATTTATTTCTCTGACATGTTGAACATGTCTCTTAGACATACATGTTGAACAAAAAATATAACATTGTGTGCAAGATGGAACATTTCATTAGCAACATTATTGCAACATTTTGCATTTAGTGGCTTATGTATATGGGGAGGACTTATTGCAGAGATTTTGGCAGTTTGGGGTCTACACATAGTACTTCTGATAGGGTCTACACATAGTACTTCTGATAGGTTTAAGCGTCGCTTAAAACATATCAAAGAACTGCACTTGTAAAACTTCGTCCAAATTTTTTATAACAGACTTTGTATTATGTAAAGTTTCGCCAATTTTATAGAAGGATGGCGGTAGACTGATTTTGTTTTTTTTCATAATGTATGTAACACTCAAAAGGAAGCTTCAGAGACCCTATAAAGTATATACATTCTTGATCAATGTGAAATTCTGAAGTGATGTCTGTCTGTCCGTGGATTTGTGTGGTGTTTGTTGTTGGTACCCTGCTGGTCACAAAAATGAAGACATCGACTTCAAATGTGATAAATACATTGGAAACCTTTCCACGCTGGTCGGTATTCCAAATGAGCCAAATTAGTGAGAGCAGAAGTGCGCAGTGGAGCATAAACTAAACACAGTTCTGGTTTGCTTAAGAAAAATTTGTCGATTTTTGCTCATTACTTACCGTATCAAATAAAAGAACTTGGAGAATGGAATGCGAAAAGCATAGTGCAATTACCTTAATTACTTAGCAGAGGCGCTAACCAAGTGCGACCCAAAACCACCTTTTATCAGAGGCAAAAATGTCGACTATGTACAGTGGGCTAGTTTTCAAGCAAGTAAGTAAACGCAACTTGTAGACTAATTGGTTAGGTAACCTAAAAATCTACCTAAAAATCTAATGAATTCATTAACTGCCGACCTATGTTTGTAAATGTCGTCCTACGAACTTATTGAGTAATGTATTGGTAATGTTTGTTCATAAATGTTTCTATACTTCTGACTTTCAGTCATGTAATAATCATCCCACGAACTTATTGAGTGATGGTAAGGTTTCTATTTTTAAGACTATCAGCCATGTAAAAGTCATCATATGAGACGTATTGACTGATGATTTGGGTAATGTTTGTTGAAGAACTTTTAAGACTTTCAGCCAGTTTTTTTATATTCGCGAATTGCTTATGCCCTTGTTTAGGCCTTCTCTGCTACCATCAACTGAGAACGTGGGTAGCCAGTTTTTAATGTGCTTTACGGATTTGTATGACAGCGACGATTTAAAAAAAATGTAAAATAAACGGAGGGACTGACAAAACAGTGTGGCTAATTTAATAAAGGGGAAATTTATATACACTTTATAAAGAGATAATTAATACTTTCGCTATGGCTGTCGTCTGTATATGGCAGTCAATTGGTGTATCACAGCTGCTGACACTAGTCGTCCCTTACTTATTGCTTTAATAATTTTTTTTTGGAAATAGGAAGAATTCTTAGGAAAGTTTATGGCTTTAGACGCATTCAGTCTTTGGCTGACTAAAACAAAAAAGAAAAAGAAAAACAATTTCCATTCTTATCCTCTTTCGGCGATAAAGTCTTGTCACTTTAGCTATAACGCAACCTGACATGCCGGAGCAAATTTCTTTCTTTGCATTTTTGTCTTTGCTAAAAGCTGAATAAAAATAAATTATTCAAACGGACATAAAATAAGTAAGAAAGTAAGATTCGGCTGGGACACAGAAGCTACCATCATTTCAAAATTTTGTTTTTTATTTGTTGTCATAAAAAAGTGAATGGGAAAAAATTTATCTTCCAACTTCTAATTTACTAAAAGGCATTATTAAGTAAAATTAATCAACCAAGTCATTACGTCCGCCGTAATTAAAGTTGAATTAACTCACTTAGCTTTTCGCATTCCATTCTCCGAGCTCTTGTATTTGATACTCCTATAAGAAATTCTCATTATAAGAATTATTCTCCGATTTCATCCAAGTTAGCACTTGTTGCCCTATAAGAAATTCTCATTATAAAAAAAAATTTGTGAACAATGAGGAAAGAATAACAAATTTTAGTTGCGTTCAGTTTACGCTTCACCGCGGGGCTACGCTCGAATCAATTTACCCCATTTTCAATACCACCTTGCTTGCATAGACTTCCAATGTTTCTACCATCTTTGCGACCAGAAGAGTATCAACAACGCACACCATACAGACGCACGGACGGACAAACATGACTTAACCAATTTAGAAACCATCTGAACCTTCCTTTTAGGACATCTCAATAAAAAGTATTACAGTCGGACACAACCTAACACCACTTCGTCGAAAAGAGAGAGTTCTTCATTTACTTTGATAATCAAGTATCGACAATTACACTTTGATAGCTTGCAATATCCTACTACCGTCCATGAGAATTCCTAAATTCTTAAATATGGTATTTCAGGTCCAAATAATAACAATGACAATATTTCGCAATGAGGCGTTAGCTGTGAAGTGCATCGATCCGAATCATTTTCAGTAGCGTTCAGCGATGGGCCAAAACAGATTGGCCGACGCACACACAAAATTTCATCAAAATTCGATCTTTAGATTGAACAAAAATAAACGTGGACAGGCAACCGAGAGGTAGACAAAAAACTGATTCGGAATCGATCAATATAATCAAAGGTGGATTGTCCGTATATATATATAAAGTTTGCAGACAAAATTATAATTTACCGAGAATGCTATGAAAAATATTATAGAAATTTCCAACAATCTGACGTGTCTTAAAGGACAAAGAACTCAGAGATCATATTTCCTCTTTTTCGAAATTCTTATTCCATGACTGCTTTAGGTAGCCCAACAAAATTGTTCAGTAATAAGTGCGAAATCTCTTAGCCAAACGCCTGCACTTTTCCGAGCCAAGTAGTAACGCTTTTATATCAATTCCGCATATATATCGAGCTTTTTGGCTGAACACTCATTTATTGCCCGGCCGATTCGATATTGGAACTCGTTGTTACTGACTTTGAGATCTTTTATTGACTCTTTAAAATTGGCCTCCGTTTTGAACATCTGAACCTAGTGGGATATCAGCAAAGGTTAACGATAGAGCAAGATGATGATGATTTCATTAGTCTTTAGTCCTTTCCATGCCGATCATGTATACTAATGTAACGATGTATGTATGTATGTATGTATGTTTCCCTATCACTTGATAGTTACGAATTTAAATAAATGAAAAATAAATCTATAAAATTTTTTTTATAATTAATTTAGTGCCTTACGTGAAAGGGAAATGATGTATAGAGGGTTGTTGGCAACGAGGTACTCTGACCATCGCTATAAAATAAGATTTTTCAAATAGCTTTTAACGTCCTTGAGGACATATCAAAAAACTGGAACTGAGAAATTAATTTAATTTGTCGTACATACGCATATGTAGAGCAGTACATACATATATAACAGGCTTTGATAATGATATCTGGCACACAAGAAGGCCATGATATTATGTTCTTTTGATAACTTCTAGATCTTTTTAAGACACACTAATAATCTGCGATGGTCCTTTCACTCTGAAAAGTTCCTTCACTCTTCCATTATGTGTCGCTGTGCGTCATAGCCATTAGTAGCAATAACTTAGTTTTTCTTTTCATTATTATAATTAAAGGTTCAGTTTATTTCATATGTCCACACTTTTCCCAATTATATTATTGTCCTTTTCTCAGTCCATCAGTAAATGGTAACTTTGTAAAGATATTATGCTCAGCAAACGTGAACTTACTTGGCGAACTATCTTCACATTGATTAAAATATACCTTTATGCCGTTCCCAGTGGTTAACTATTAAAGCGGAAACTTTGTAATAGAGTATAGAAACAAATTGTCTTGTTCGGATAAAATGGATAAAAATTATCCGCTTATCCGGTTTTTTTTATATGAAGCAAAGGCAAGTTAATACGTAACATCGGTATCATTACAACAGCAATACGTTCTTCCGGCGAGCAGGGGACTGCAATATTCTTAGTTAAACTTTAACCCTTAGAGATAGGATAAAATATATTTGAAAATGAATTGTTGTTACTCAATGGAGAACAATTAATAAAATGCAAAAAAAAAAAAAATGATTTAAAGTAAATCAATTGATAAAAGTGACCAGAAAATGTTTTCCCCTTTTTTTTTTTTTTTTTTTTTTTTTTTTTTTATTCTGCGTGAACATGTATAATTAGCGAAGGTCATCTTCCGCTAAGAGGAGATATTTAAACAAGAGAAACGAAACGAGATATTTAAGGTCAGTTGAATACAAGCAAGCAATCAATTGAATGATAATTAAGTCTCGATAAGAATTCATAGGGAGAAAAGAAAAACATGAACAAAAACATGAAAGAGAGCTTAAGCAGAGCACAACTATGCACATATCACTCATTTATCCTCTCTTATATACACATGTATATATATATATATATATATATATGTATGTATTTATTAGGAAGATGATGTCTTAAGATTTTTCTTTTCTAATATTCACTGACTGCACTCAAAATTTATAAATTTTTACTTCTCACCGTTACTGCAATCAAACTGTACAATATATCTCTTTCTGTTTTTCTTGATTATATACGTGAATGTAAATAAAATACTCTCAAGACTCTTTACATAAGTGAATGACTTATGCGTTTGATTTGAGAAAAAAAAAAAAAAAACACCTTATTGCCTTATTTCAGACTGACAGGAGTAATTTACCCAGCCACCCTAACACCAATGCCAAGACTTATTAGAGTACTAACAGTACTAGTAGTAGTAGTAGTAGTGGTAATAATAGTATATAAAAATGACTCAAAACATTTTTATGAGAATTCTCACACGTATATAAGCAAAATCTATACGTAGAACACAAAAAAAAAAAAAAAAATGAATAAAACAGAAAACAAGAATTCCTGGACTCGCAAACATTCCTGTTACAAACATTTGCTAGGACAGCAACAAAAACTTTTGCAAGGCGCACGCCTCTCAGCTCTATATGTATGCAAAACAAAAAAAACAAATCAACGACTCAGAGAACATTTTTACGTCCCAACTACACTTATATATGTATATACATATGCATATATATATATATATGCATATAGCACAGGCACAGCAAAGAGCACATTTTGTAAGTGCCAATGTATATGATATATGTAGTAATGGTTCATTTCTAATGCTGTCTCTCTTTCTGGCGCATTAGCTTTTTAGTGTTTTGCATCTCGTTTTGTTTTGCTTCTTTCTTTTTTCCCTAAAAGAGTAAAAATTTGCACGTCTCATATATGACAAATACACATAAACATGACTATGAATGTATTGTACGATATATCTCAGTTGTATCAACTGCACATATATATAAGTACTTCGGTAAGATATATGTATATATTTCCGAGTAACGACTATGCTACGTGCTATTACTGTACGTGCATATCTACAAATATATATATATATATATATATATATATCGGTATCATTTAAGCTTTTATAGTTTATATATACGTGTAGAGAGTTGTGTGCATGTGTGCAGATATACACAGCTGGGCGTGTTGTACATTGCTATGCTCTATGGCTTGCTAAGAAAATTGTGTGTGTATACTATATTTAGGAATTTCAAATGTAGGGATGCCTACATGCTTACAAACAAATCCATATACGCAGCCAAATGTTTATATGTGAATTCATATATATATGTATATATATATATATATATATAGATATATGTAGATATAGTACCTAAATAGTGCTGGCTGCGAAGCAGCCACCATAGTACAGCTAGTCTTGGCTTGGCTTGGCTTTCGCTAACGTTTGCATATTCATCTATAGAGTTTAGAGCAGAATTTACACACGCATGTATATGTAAATGTGTTTTTAAACACATATATGAAGTTAGTAAATAAAATTTATTTCCCCTTTTTTTTATTTATTTATTTGGTTTTCTTTTTACTTTTTTTTTTTTTTTTTTGCAAAACAATTTACACCCTAGACATTCCTTCATAGATAGGCATCATACGAAGTAAATAACATCAGTGCAACAAGATCTATGTATACTTATTCGCATATGCACTTGCATGTCCGTATTCACTTATATATGCATATGCATATGTATATGCGTGTCTGTTTGGTGCACCCATGCAACTCTCTGAATATCATCAAAGTCTTTCATTTTTCTAAAATTAAGTGTAGCCAACACACTAGTTATTAGATTAGACTGATATAGTTTTATAGAGGTAAGAGCTTTCATTCAATCGGCACAAGCTATATGCAATAATATGAATCGGCGAATCCATTCAGGATAAAACCTACTCATGTTGGTTGATCTGCTGGAAGAAGAATTAGAAAAAAAAAATTTCATTTGAATTTTTATTTTTTTTTTTTTTTTCATTAGCTCTATGAGGTCCTATTAGGCGATAGATCTGCCCACAATTACTAAAATATTACATTTTCCTTAGGTTTTGACTCTAAAATTACAGATCATCTAAGTAAAAATTTTAAATTATTGTTTTGAACCTTTCTCTCAATAAAGGCCGTGAGAAAAATTTTAAAAGGAAAAAAAAGCAATTTCCGATATCGGTGGGATTTCTAAATATCGCTCTCATATCATACGAAATCTAAACAATTTCCGATTTATATGTATATCGAGTAAAATTATTTTTGCTTTACCATTACTATTGGAAGATAATAAACCAGCTACAGAGACGCTTTAATGGACTCAGCCTAGGAGTAATCTATATTTATGTGTATACTTTCATGCATATTAAGCTGACTATAATTTTTTTTTTTTTTTTTTCAGTGTATGGTAACAGAGAGTTTAGTTCAAAGTTCAATCTTCTAAGTCTTAAATTTGATAGACTAAGCATTCGAGGTATTAGATAAATAATACATATTGATCTACTTAGCCATAGCTACGATAGATTGATATGTTTTGACTTTCGCAGATTTTTCCTTATCCCTCTTTCCGCTAAGTACTTTCGCTTATAACTACACCTATGTTTCCATTGATTGTCCACAAAGATGCTTACAACCCTCAAGGCATCGTATGCTCGACCAAACTAATGCAGTTTTCCTAAAATCTGCAAAGAAAAATACAACAACAAAAAATTTAAAGCGCAAATCATATTTTCGGATAAATGAAGTGATTGCCTATAAGTCCCATGTATATTTCTATTTATTTCCTACGAAATACGTGACAGAGTTTTCAAAAATAAAGAGAGCTTGGATGAGAAATAAATTGAATATGTAAATGATTTATACGGACAATCGAAATGAAGCTAGCGATTTCTTGTAACTCCCAGCTGTATTTTTATTCATTGTCTACAAGTAATTTGTCAGAGTTTTCCAATCAGAGTAGGGAATACTTGACTTGCTTAATGAGTTAGTTATGTACACATCGTACGATAAAAGCTGAAATAAATTGCATATGTAAATCACATTCTCGGACAATTGAAATATTGGAGAAATAGCTAATGGTTGCTTATAACTTCCAAGAAAATTTCCATTCGTTGTCTACGAAACACGTGACAAGACTTTCCAATAATAAAGAAAGCTTGAATGAGAAAACAAAATTGAATATGTAATTCACATTTTCGGACAAATCAAATATTTCACACGAAACAAACGATAGAGATATAATCTCTAACTGTAGAATAAGAAGCTGTCAGAATTTTCACTTGAAAGCAGAAATAAATTTTTTTCATATCAGAGTACAATAAGAGTATACCATAATTTCGGACGAAAGACATATATGCACTTATTAAATTTGCTTATATATTTCAGGCTGTAAATGCATTGAGTATTTGTAGTATTTTGTAGAAGAATGGCGTACAGAGGGGAAAAAACATTTGTCTATAATTTGAAGAAAACTTTGTTTCATGAAATTTAGAAGAGGCAAAGAAAGGAAAATCTAGTGTTCGGCGTTTTCGATGAAAAAATAAATTAAATTCCAGATTGACAACACTATAATTATTTGCAGCTAAAGCACAAGCCATAGCAAACACATAGATATATATATGTACATATATACATATATATATATACCCATATGTATATGGGTACATAGCCGACACATAAGCATTCTTGCTTTGCTGGTCTATACATGCCCATGCTTACGCAATATATGATAACTTGCTTGCATATAACATCAACGACTAGTTTGTGTATGAAACTAATGCAAATGCAATTCGGTGCCACACCCAAAAAATGCAAGTTTTGTACTAAATAGAAAACTGATTCCGGTTTTATGCTCTTCTTTTTTGTATTTTGTTTTTTCTGCTACAAACGCACACACACATATATGTGCATGAATGTATGTGTGTTGCATTTTGTGTGCGTGGGTTAAAACAGAGTTTTTGTGGTCTTTTGGTTTTTGGAAAATTTTATCTGTTTCAGAATTTTTCTGCTTGTTTTTTTTTTAGTTTTATAACATTTTTTATTGTTATTGTTGTTGTTGTTGTTGTTGTTTTAGAAATATCTAGTAAAACTGCATACTGTTGGTTGGCTTCTCCAAGTTAGCAAATTCGATGTCTCTGCATATGCTTGTATTCGAGAGAAATTGCATTTGTATGCAGTTGTGTTTTTCCTTTTTTGCTATGAGTTTTTTGTTGTTCTCTCTTTTTGCAACTTAAGCCAATAGCAAGGCTTCGTTGTATATTTTTGTTATTGTAGTTGTTTTAAAAAAAAAGAAAAAAAAAAACAGATTTTGTGTTGAGAATTTGTTTTTTTTCTTTCTCTCTTTTGTGTGTCAGTGTGTGTGTGTGTTGTTGAAGGGAATGGTGGCATGCGGGTTTTAGTGGAACAGTAAAAACTACTTTTTGTGAGTAGTGGAGGAAGATTGTGAAAATGTGTGCAAAATATTGTCTCAACCATAAGAAACTAAGCTTTTTGATGGATGGCTTGTTTTTTTCGCTTCGCTATTAGATGACATTGCTCCTGCGGGTGGGGTATGGGCGGCACTAGTAGGGTTAAATATTATATTTTATGATTATACGATTTGCTAATAGTTTTTTTTTTTTTTTTGTTTTCTTATTATATCCCTCTCTTCATATAGTAATTATTAAATAGTTTTTAACTATCTTTCCTCGTCATAGCTTTTATTTTACTTCGCTTTATTTTTTTAATAATTCACTGAAAAGTTTTTAATGATGTTGTTATTGTTTATTTTTTAATGCACATATAAAAAAAAAAGATCAGGATTTAGCATAAATAAATGTTCAGTGAAAAAAGGAAACCGAAGAAGTTTTTTTGTACTGTTTCCCATAAGTAATAGCGTATGTTGATCGTAAAGACTTAATGTAAGTGTTTTTCTTTTTTAATATCGAACTGTCTTTAGTGGCCAAACAATTTTTATCTACATAGTAAAGCGGTAAGTGAAGCCATTATCATTCTAAGAGAAGGATAAATGGACAGACGTAGTCAAAGTGTGGCATATATGAAAATTCCGAAAACTTTTGGTACTTTTCGCTTAGGAATTGTTCGCCCCAGTAACCCACTAGATAAGAATCACGAGTACCGAGCCAATGTTTGCGGATTCAAATTTCAGGTATTATACCAATCTTGGGGGTAACTAAGGCGAGAGATTAATCGGTAAAACTTTAACACTTACCGATTGAGCACATACCCATTCCCTGTCCCTGTCCCTTTCCTTTTTCCTTCTGAAAGGCAGCCCGATAGTAAAAGGATTTATTGTTTGCCATAGTCTTGCCAGTTAGAACTTACTTTGAAAGCCATCGCCTCTTCGCCATATGATCACTACCTTCGAGTGATGCTTTGTGTGGAAGATTTCGCGAAATGAAGCTTTCAGCCGTATACTCTGTAGCGAGTAGTGAATATTAATTGTTAGCAGTCGGTAGCGTCCTCACCAATCTAACCAACCCTCCATATGCTTTACATTTTTGTCTATTTATTGCTCTTTTGTTGTATTGTAACATTACAAGGGATTTTCATTTCCAATGGAGGCAAAATTTTCTTATTTCTCGCGAGGGAGATTAACATCTACCACTTGATGGGTGCAGGTGTCATTTATTAAGCTTTTATCCTTAATAGAAGGATATTACAACTTTAAGATTTCAAAGTATATCTACTCCCTGCCTTGGTCTCAGGCCATGAACGCTTTTTCTTCAATAGCGGTTTTTGCATCAACCATGCATTGTGCATGCATCGTGCATGAGTCAGGAACAATTTCAATCATTTTTCTTGTATTCCCGGGATAATAAAAAGGCATGTTCCGCTTTTTAAATAATTACGAAATCGTCTATAGGTTTGTGTAAATATGTTTGAAAGTACACTTGAATGATGTAAGTGTTGTTTCTGTCATGTTACTTGACCAGTACGCCATTTTAGAAATTTGTGTTGTCGCAGAGCCGAGTAGATTGAGAGATGTGACGATCAACTCGGTGTTCGCTCATTCAAATCTCAGTGCGTTAGCTATAGCTCTAGAGATTACTCGGCCGGTAAAAGCTTAACCCTTTCTCTTGTCTTCATTTCTTTCTGACGGTCACCGTGTTAAGCATATAAGAGAAGTGATTGATTATATTAAATAAAAAATATTCTTATATATTATATAACATCTAGGAGGAGAGCTCGTAATAGTATATATATATATGATAACTTTATTGGGACCGGATTATGGTCTCCCTCGTCTTTCTTTATTACCTTTTGTCTCGTGTTGCTAAAGGGAGGAAGGCAATGAAGGAAGACTTCTGCTCCTTATTGCATAATGTTGCTAATACAAGCGGAAAAATACAGATTTACTGCCGCATTTTCTGAGCAACATCGCAGAGACATCAGAAGTCATAAAGTATTTTTTTCTTTGTTTGTTTTTATACCTTAGGTTTATTGATACGTAATGCGAAATCAAACTATGAAAGGAAAACAAATTGTTATCTCTGATGACCAGTGAACGTCCAGAACTCGAGAAGACGGCTATTAATGCATTGTTCAAGTTAGATAAGTGAGCTTCAAAGCAATCCCAGTTACTCAACATTGGGGTCAAACGAAAATTTCACTAATCTTGGCTTCCCTTAGTTCATGGCTTTCGTAGCCTTGATATAAATTGGTCTGTTTTTATTCCTAGGGATTACGGAACTAATACCTTTTCGCATCATAGTATGAATCGAGGACACTGGTCTTTTCAGCAAGAAAATCAATTGACTTGTAACTTGCAATTGCATTGTGGTTTGTCGTTAAGTCTCTACGAAGTTAATCATGCTCTACTTTATATAATAATGTTGTTCGACTGAACTGTAAAAGACGAGACCGGTTGATTGCTGTTGTAATATAAATTAAATTATTTCTTCATTCGCGACCGCTATATTTTGTTCCGTCGCTAATAGTTAATAATAGAATTCTGGACCAGCCCTGTGTTCTTAAAGTAAGAATAAAGATTACAAAAATTGGTATAATCTCTGTGCTCGTGCTTTATAAATCGAATTCATGTCAATGATATTTAGAAATGGAATTTTCAATGGCGTCAATTCATATCACCGATCGCCAAGTGTGTTAGTAATCTAAGTCAATTTCATATGGTTGCGACTCTAGTAAGTTTAAAAAAAACAACATACCGTTAAACTTTGCTTAGACAACACACACCACGGTTTAATAAAATCTCTACAATTAGGATTTAGTAACATTTTTGCATCTATAAGAAAATTTGCTCGGGACAGAACTCAAGCAGTGGAAACATTTTAGCATAGTGGCCGGGTAATAAAATCCTGAAAGATAATTCGGTGAACTGCCGCACTCAAGTTTGTCTTCCGATTGCAATCAACAGCTAACAACGTGCAAGACAATGTGCATCTTTGCGCCTCCTTTCCTCTGCAAGAATAACCAATCAAAGGAAGACGAAGAAGAAGAAAAAGAAAAAAATATAATCAACAACGTAAACAAGACAAATTTTCATCAAAATAAAAGTTTCATGCTGGCTGGCGATTTTGGATAAACGGACTTTTTTCTCTTTAAAAGTTAATCCCAATTTCCATTTCGTTTGTCAAATATGTGGTTCTTTTCACAGCTGTATGGCAAAGTGCAAGCATTTTCCTAGGCCCGCGTTTGGGAAAAATGCAAACTTTTCATTTTAAAATAGTCGGCTATCTTTTCATTAAAGCGGTCGTAGATTACGGCCATCAACTCTTTCCCTCTTTCTCTTTATCATCCCTCAGTTTTTTTTTTTTGACCGTCATCATGCTACACGAAGGGGGGCCATTCCCTGAGCGAATGATCATTTAAAAAAAAATATATATATAGATATATATATGCAAACATATATATAGATACATACATGTAAACATGTATATCCATACATATATATGATGCCTCTGCTTTCCCTTTAAATCTGGCTTAGTTGACTTGAGAATGTTACGCAATTATCTATATTGGAAGTGCATCCATTGGAAGTTAATCCAAATTTTGCCGTTGGCACTGAGGACATGCATACATATACAAAACTACAAAAGTCATTTAGTGTTATGAGTTCCTTACGACAGCAATAAATTCGCTATAAATTAAAAAAAATTGGGTTAAATTGGATCAAGTACAGCTGTAGAGCAGCTCTGCACATCTTTTCGGAAAGCGTATCATGTCCTGTTCGAAGATGTTCTGTTTGCTCAAAAAATGGAATATGAGTTTAATCTAATCTTGTTGCGTAATCGATGACGCCATGCCATGATATCTGCTATTCCTAAGCAGAAATTGCTTAACCGCCTGTAAGAGCCTCCGAAACAGTGTATTGTTGACAACTCTTTTGCGATAGAATAAAAGTTAGTAGACTAGTGCTGGTCGAGGAGGCTATTAAGCATATATTTAAGTATTTAAAAAAAAAGAAAATGCTTTTTGAAAAATATTAAAAGATGGTAACACTGTAACACTGTACTCTCTCTAGGCATCTTCAATTAACGTAGCCCTGCTTTCCTATAGCAGTTTGTTTGTTTATTTTATTCCATCATTAGCTGAAGGCTTAAATTACGCAATTTTCAAGGAGATCAGCAAAACACAATAAAGTTAACAGTTTCGGTTGCAACATAACATTTTTAGCATAATTTTTGCCTTAAATTATTAATAGTCGTTTTCCGAGTGCCATCACAGAGAAGCCGCTTCTTTTTTTTTGTGTCTTTTACAAGACGTGGATTTTAATAAAAACCTGGATTCTAATAAAACTGGTACCGTAGGCTTTTCTTATAATTTTCCTCCTTTGGAAGACAGAAATTGATATAAAATCAAAATAACTATAAGAAGAATACGCATTAGCTTCCTTTTCTGACTAGTAAGTGGGCACTTCAAGTGTTAAACTATGACAATCCAATCAAGTCAAGCAGCTAAGATAAGGTAAACAGTGTATAATGCATAAGCAAGAACATAAGTGTAAGTAACTACACTACACTACTACTAACTACTTATAATATAAGCTATAATCTGCCGAATCTGTGGCCACCAAGTGGCCTACGCGGTAGTCTGCATGTATTTTATGGCAAACAAAAAAAAAAAAACCGACAAAGATGTGAATTTATTTCACATATTTTTCAAAAAAAATATGTTTTTTTTTTTTATCTAAAAAGCAAGGAATCTTTTTCGCTTTACTTTGGTTTTTCCACAAAATATATTAGACGACCTTTTTTGTTGTGTTTGATGTGCATGTTATAGGCCATACGCCATGACTTTATCACGCGAATGCCTTCAATAAGCCTAACAAGGTACCGAGGAAAAAGCAATGAGGAAAAGAAAAGAGTTAGGAAGCAGCCGTCAACTAGAGGACGTGTGGCCAGCCGGGACGTCTTATGGCTAATGACATGAATACAAACATTTAGCGGCTTTTGATATCGATTTCAATGAAATATTGCGATAAGTGGAAAACTTAAGGTTAAAATGTCGGCTTCGATTACCGTCCTATCATAGCAAAGAATATGAAAACAAACAAACGGAATAATTAATGTTCAAAAGGAAGCATGTTACAGCTCACGCAGGATCTCTTATAGAGTATGAAGACCTGGTTAATGAGCTTCGATTAAAGTAGACCTTATGTCCTTATGTCCCTATGACCTTAAGCCAAAACAATCTATTTCTAGCTCAACCTATAAAAATTCTTTGGAATATTTTTTAAGGTAACAAACGTTAGCCCAATAATGTCCACATACGTTACGAAAAGTTAACGATTCTCTTATCAATAACTTCATTTAGGAGCTGAGGGACAAAAAATTTGTTTGACTTAGTAAACAATAACTTGTATTAAATAATATTCGAAATTTTTTTTCTTTTGTTTTGAACTTAAGATAAATTTATATACAAAAAATATACTTTTCACTTTCAAATATATATTAACATCAAATATATACATATTCGACTTTCATTGTGTTGAATATTAAAAAATATTTTTATTTTTGTTTATTGAAAATTTTTACAACCATTTAAGTCATTAATATTAAATGAAATAAGACACAAAAAAAAAAAAAAAGAAAAAAAAAATTCTATTAATAACAATAAAAAACAAAACTAAAATATCATTTTTTTTCTTCTTCTTTGCTTCTCACATGCCCGATATAGACTTGTTAACATATGTACATGTGCATGGCATTTTTTGATGTAACTTAGTTTGTATGAATGTTGCATATATATATATATATGTATATACAGATATATATGAATAGTTTCCTTTTTCTTTTTTCTTTTTTTTTTTT
>KK499903.1:549122-580077 GCA_000688715.1 Glossina pallidipes
GGTCCATATAGACAAATCACCTGCTAGTTCGTAGAAATTGTATTGAATAAGCTGTACATTTCACGAATAAAGTCGACGGAGAAATTTTCATATTATACTATGGAGCTGTATTCGTTCATTTATTTTGAGATTACATCCAATTATTTTCAATTCTTAAATGCGATTATTTAACTACATTTGACTACTATAACGCTATTTACGGTTAGTGTCTCCGCAACACGTTTCAAGGGTTGCTGCATTAAGCATTCATTTTTATAAAAATTTTCGTACCAACTTGTCATATACCACTAGAAATCCATGAAAACACATGAGATTGATTTTCATGAACCTCTCGATAAATACTTTTTTAAAAGGCTGGCACAACTTTCAGCAGTTACTTAATGCACGATGGCGGACATGCTTCGTACCTGCGCGAGCGCAAGAAAACTGCTTCAAAATTTCCCCATGAAATTATTTGCGACCACTTTTATTTGCCATCTTCCTCACCACATATCAAATCATTATTATTAGCTCTAGTATTTTATTCAATGGTTACTTGAGATGGGACGTAAAATAAAAAACAAGTAAGAAAATTATATTCCGTGCAGCACTGCTATCCTAAAAAGCGAAAAAAAGTGAAAGAACTACATGTTCGTGCCCTATAATATGGAGTGGGCGAGGCTGACTTTTTTTATTATGAAAATTCAAGTTTTTTTCGTATAAAGGCAAGGGCGTTGTAGGCGTTTGCTTTGGGAAGTTTACGTCACTTCCAAATTCGTTTGCAAATTTGTAGGCGGTATGGTCGTTTTCGCTAAGGGGAGAGTGTTTACCACCGATTCTGTATATATATATATATATATTGATTCTATTCATTCTTATACCATTCAAACCAGTTCGAATCGGGTCTATTTGCGCCTTCATCACTTGATTCGATTCTATTCCCGTTTATTTGAGTCTTTTCGAACTCCCTTGTGCTATCGTATTCGACTTAATTTGAGTGTATGCGATTCCCTTAGAGAACATTCGATTCTATCCGAGTCATGTCAGACTCTTTTGTTCTACTTAATATTAGGGATACGATTCGATTACTTTTGATTTCATTCGATCCTATGAGACTTTGGGTCATTTTGCTTGATTGTATGCGAATACATTTGAATTCATCCGAATGTATTCGACTCTGTTCGATTCGGTTATAGGTAATTCTGTACGATCTTATTTTTCCTCATTCTTTCCGGTTTTCTTCCATTTCAAACGATTCGATGTTACACGCAGCGACAATACGTGTATACATATTCAGATCTCCTATGTAGATTTTTTACACATAATTTAAAGTCCTCTGAACGCAATAAATACAAAATGTACGATCGGCTTAAAGTCAAAAAGTCATTTCATTAAAAGCTATAGTCATCGCCTAAAGCTAAGCTCGCTGCCTCAATCGGACGTCATCACCTCAAGTTGAGCTCTTTGCGGTAAGTTCAACTCATTGCCTCCAGCTGAAGTCATTTCTTCAGATTATAGTTATCCCCTCAAGTTGAGCTCAACACCGCAAGGTGAACTCATTGCTTCAAGCTGAAGTCGTCTCCTCAAGCTGAAGTCGCCAGCTCAAGCAGAATATATCGCCTCAAGCTGAGCTCACTGCCTCAAGCTGAAATCTTCGCCTCAGACTGAAGTCATCACTTCAGGCTGTAGTCATCGGCCGAAGCTGAGCTCACTGCCCCAAACTGAAGTCATCGCCTCAAGATAAAGCCATCGCCTCACGTTAAAGTGATCGCCTCAAGCTAAAGTCATCGCTTCAAGCTGAAATCATTGCCTCAAGCTGAGCTCATCGCCTCAAGTTAAAGTCATTGCCTCAAGTTGAACTCACTGCCTCAATCAGAAATCATCGCCCCAAGTTGAAGTCATCGCCTCGAGATGAGCCCATAGCCTCAAGCTGAAATCATCGCCTCAGACTGAAGTCATCACTTCAAGCTGTAGTTATCGCCCCAAGCTGAGCTCATTACCCCAAACTGAAGTCATCGCCTCAAGTTAAAATCATCGTTTCAAGCTGAAATCATCGCCTCAAGCTGAGCTCATCGCCCCAAGTTGAAGTCATCGCCTCAGACTGAACTCATCACCTCAGGCTGTAGTCATCGCTTCAAGCTGAAATCATCGCCTCAAGCTGAGCTCATCGCCCCAAGTTGAAGTCATCGCCTCAGACTGAACTCATCACCTCAGGCTGTAGTCATCACCTCAAGCTGAATTCATCGCCTGGTGGTAGAGTTATCACCTTAGTATTGTTCGATAAATATTAACCGTTAGCCTAAAGTTGCTCCTATCACATTAGACAAAATCATCACCTTAGGCTAAAGTCTTCACCCCTAGTGCAATTTTCCTACTATCAATCTTACTGGGACTAACAATCGTTGGGACATTGAATGCTAACGAGCTCCATAACTTTACAATTTTAACGAAGAACACTCTTGAAGGAGTTAAGTGTCTGCCTATCAGGCAGAATTAAATTCATAAACTGTTTCGTGTTACGTGAGCGAAATCTTCTTATGTAAATATCATCGGAAGATCGGTATTCAATAGCTTTCGAAGAAATTGTTATGTTCTATCACATCTTATAAGAGAATCATTGCGGATAATGTGGCGCCGCTTTCTTGGCACACAAACACTTTCTCTTCTATATTCTTATGATTCCTTAGATATACAATCGAAATCGAAATTTCAAAACGAGATTATTTTTATCCTTTATCGGCATGGAATTTATCATTTCCTTTGTGAAATTCTTTATATATTTTTTTCGAGAAATTTAAGAAAAATTTCATAAAATTTAGTTAACTTTTTTTTTTCTTTTTGTTTTGTTTTTTGTTTATTGTTTTTTAGATATCCTCCAAGTGCAGTGCACAAACATACATGAATGGATGGAACTTTGACAAAAGGTAAGTCATTGCTTATATGTCGAATAAATTTATAGCTACTAAATATACCTAAGGGTGCAGTTTGCAGTAACTTTGAACAACAAACAAAGCTAATATCATTAGTGCCTTAAAATGGAAAATGTGAAATCCTTTATAAAATCCTTAAAAACCCTGACAGTTGGTTGGTTGGTCTCTCTTTATGTTTCGGTGTAAAGTTTTCTAGGAAAGGAAAACTTTTCAATGGAAAAAAGAAGAAGAACAAAAGTTGAAGAACACCTCCCTTGAGGTGTGCTCTGGTAGTCGTCATTGTTTTAATATAAGTGTAAATGCAGTGCATATATACACACACAGGCACACGCATACATACATTGAGTAATATTTACTCAAATTTGATTTTTTGTTTTATTTTTAATTTTTTTTAAGTTTTTTTTTTTTTTTTATATTTTCTCTCAATAAACACAAAAGCGTTTGTTATGCATGAGTTTCTAAAACATACATTTAAAAAACACGCTTGAAATGCATTGGAGAACAAGGTTTTTCAAAATATTATATTATATAATATATGTGCGTATCACACAGAGTATTTCATGCATGTCTATATATATATATATATATATATATATGTATGTATGTATGTATGTATGTATGTATTTTAACTTGTATTAAAAACTAAAGTTTATATAACATTTTGTGGTTTTAATTGTGCGTTGCAGTGTATAAAGCAAAACCCCAAAAATTTTCTATGTATAAAATTAAAATGTAAAATTTAGAGAAAATTTGCAAAAAAGTACAAAAAAACAGAAAATAATAAAAACTATATATATATATATGAGTATATATAAGAAAGTTCTAGACGCTCCAAGTCAATTGTTGAGCACTCTCTCATCACCTTCATCTTTAAAAATAATATATAGGAAAATTATTCACTTTCAGCTTAAATGTAAGCCGGTGTTTGTTAGTGTAATAGAGAGGTTCTACGTATGGACTTTGGAACGATTTCAAATTAATATATCGCATTAGCTGCAGCTTATTAATAATAGTTTCAATTTTCATGTTAATGTTCAATCCTTTAGTTGACTGTCAAGAAAAAAGTGGGCAGACCATGCCCCATTTTTGATATGAAAAAAGAAAATAAGCCAGGAATTATATACCCCAAGTTAATATAACCTATTACTTGCATGTGCAATATTAGAATAAGCAATAATAGAAGGATGGACAGATAATTAAGGTTATTTCAGTTATTAGTTTCACTCCACGGGCTGGTAAGACCATCATATCTACTTTTAAGCTTTGAGCTGTGTTGTTCTCTTTTCATATTTGCTGTCTTGAAGAGTTTCAAAATGAAGGACTGACAGACAGACTGACTGCAGATTTTGAGAACAGAATATGCGTAATATGAATATGCGTAATATGAATATGTACTGATTGTCATTGAAGGTAATGGACCCGACGATCAACTAATGGAGTCAGTGTATGTATATATGTATATATACATATATATATAAATGGCAGGTATATGTATATATATATATATCCGCCTGAGTGGCGGCGTAGGCAAAGGATTTTGTCGAAATACATCTGAACCCAAAGAAAAAATCACATGGGGATTAAGTCACACGACTGGCGCAACAAATTGACAAACACACGGTTTGGCATGATCGGGTCGCCAAATCGAACAGCTTTGTGGCACGTAGAACCATTCCGAGGAACCATATGTTCCGAATATATTTGAACTCAAGGCCTGCCCTTAGAAATTCGCAAAGCATTGAGCCATAGCGGTTGCCATTGACGGAGCTATTAACAATTGGATCCATCATGTGCATTAGTGTGATCATGTCCTTATGAACGATATTTCTTTATATTGCTTTGTCAAAATAATTGTTTAAAATGTAGATAATAACTAAAAGATCTGCAATCGCTTTAACTGGAATTCAAGGGACTGACGATCTCATATATATACAGCACAAATCAATTAATCGTCTAGAATTGTTGTTAAGGCAGTTGCAAGTAAGGTGGAAACGTGGAAACTTTGTAATCCGGTCCGTTATTTATTTTACTTGGGGCCACAAACACAATATGTTTTACAAATGGATCTCTGACCATCACTTGTAAAGGTTTTTCTCATTTTATTTTTTGTATCAATACGGGACAGATGGACGGACGGACAGATAGGAAAATTAGACTGACTAACTTTATGAATCAAAGTTGAACAGAAACATTTTTAATACGTTACAAAAGCTTTAGTAAAATTAATTTCCGTCCCTACTTATGATAATCAGTATAGAAATTAACATGCAGCACGGCATTGGGAGCAAAGAAAACTTTTGGCTCCGCAAAGGGATCTATCCATATATATACACTAAAATTTTAAGTGCAAGCACCAGAAGGCTTACACACACACACACACACACACATGCACCTCTATCAAGCACATACATGCACATAGTACACACAAATAGTAATAGAGGGAAAAACTAAAACACAAAACTCATTTTGTAGACAAGGACCACAATTTTGAATTTAAGACAAATACTTTTTGATATTTTCTCTACATGAGCACCTAAAACTATGGTGAATACACGAAAAGTACACAAGTACGTATATGTAAGTATCTATATATATATGTAAATATATATATATATATATTGTATATGTGCGTATTTGTGGTTACACATGCACTCACACCGGGACATGTGTACTTACAACGACTTTAACCAGAATAACCATAGTTTCTAAATTCCAATTTCATTCTAGAGAAAAGAAAAAAAAAAAACACAGAAATCTGCAAAACTTTCTATAGACGTCCAGCTTATGGGGTTTATGGGTAATTGTATCTATATATATATATATATATAACGACGAGTTAAGTATGTATGCAAGTTGCTATACGTTTCTGTGGGTGTGTAAAAAACCTTCATTTCCTAAACTCAAAAAAAAAAAAAAGAAGAAAAAAAAGCTATCATAAAATAATAATTATTTTATTTTTAGTAATTTTCAAAATGGCTGCCAAAGCAGAAAAACAAAAACTCTTTTAGAGCTCCTTAAACTAAACTCTATATAAACATGAACGATATTAAAATATGTACAAGTGTTTACATGCACACGCGTACATGTATATATATATATATATATATATACATAGGTACATGTCTAGTGGTAGTGTATTATGTTTTGTTATTAAAATCAAAATTTTTATTTATATTTTTGTTTCAGGTTGAATCCACATTTTTATCGGTCTTTCTGGAATCCTCTCAAATTACTTCATAGCATTTATTGCCTTTTGAAATTGCATTTCATGCTAAATATTCAAAGTATTTAATTTCAGTTTGGTTATATTAAGTTTTAACAAATACACATACACCTACACACACACACACACACACACACCCATATTAAAACCTTCCTCCCCCCACCCATTACCCAACTACTTATACTATCTATGTAGCATTCACTACTCATGCAATATGTGCAATGATCAGAGCGTGGAGTAGTCTACAGTTTGCTCCTACACAAAACAAATGCTAACATACAGTGCTGAGCAATACTGAAACTAATCAGTACAAACGTTCCATTGAAAATATTCAATTAAAGAGCAAGCTGTAAGTGTGAAACCGGAATTAGTCCATCGATGAATCTAATCGTCACGTGTAAAGGACATAGGGACATAGGATTTGTAATACGCAAGCATATCATAAGACAAGAAGACTTCGAAAGTGTTTTTTCTTTACCAAACAGAGGGAAGACATAAGGACTGTTCAAAAAGACGGTGACTTTTTAAATTTCCGCAGCTGTGTGTGTTAGGTCCGGTGCTCTACATGAGCTACTCGTCGCATATGACGCTGGCTGACGATGTCGCGGTCTGCACCTACGAGTTGTGTCCAAAAAGACAGTTACTTTTTCAATTTCCGCAGCTGTGTGTGGGTGTTAAACATGGAACTGCATGGAACTTATTGCATATGCCGCTCGCTGGCGATGCCGCGGTCTGTACATACGAGGTGTGCTAAAAAAGAGGGTGACAAATTTCGTAGCGTACGTGCACTCGATTTTCGAATTTTTTTTTTTTTCTTAGGAAGAATTTTCTTCTAGATATTTCCATCTATTTGCTCCTTGAGTATGGTGGGTATGAGAATCGTAATCCGCATTTAAACTTCACTTAAAATCTTGGCATTAAAAACATGCACCAAGTTATGTTGGTGTCTTGGGAAATAGGCGAGCAGACCTGGCAGCCAAATTCGCAGCTTCGGAATTTTTAATTATGGACAGCACAGTGAAAAAGTTTGACCTCCAAAAGTGTATTAGGAGAAGAAATAAAGTCGAAATCAATGAAATATATCGACAGTAGTACCATCCACACTAGTCGCATATTAAACGTAATCTTGTTCCGTTACATAAAGCTAAGGCTTCTTTATTTTTGTCTTAATGACCGATCACAAAGAGAATATCCACTATTCTTATAAGGCGGTCAGAGCTAGAAGAAAGAAGAACTGAAGAAACGGAAAGGTATAAGAGGGTGGTTCCAGTTATGTCTTTAGCGATTGAACTTTCACTATAGATATACTGTCTAGCACATTGAGATCTGAATCCGCGTGTACTGTCTTCTTAGTCACGGTTCTTACCCACTTGGCTACACTTGCGGAGCGATCTGTTGCTTCAGTACAGCACTGCACTGTACGTATGCAATGCATGGACTATTGCGTTGCTTTGTATATCAAATTTATAATATCATCCAACCTAATGACTTTGTTAGTACGCCTCCATATGTACGTCTTGTTGATGTCTATCCGTTTGCTTGACTCTGCTCCTCTTTTTTTTATTTTCCTATTTGAACAGTTAATTTACGAGAAAATTTGCTAGCAATTAGTTGCGAGATTTTCTCTTTATTAAGCTCTTAAGGATACAACAAATGAAATGATATTTTTTTTTATTTAATTTTTTTTTCTTTTGCTTTTCTTTTAGATAATAACAATAAGAATTAGTTAGAAGTTTTAATTAAATACAGAGTTGTTCAGTTTAAGACGCATTCAAGTTCGATAGTGACGTGAGACAAACATAGGCTACCACGGATAGTGCAGTCGGGCCAAGGCGTAAGTAAGTGTGAGAAGAGGAGTCAAAGTGAAGTTAGGCTAACGTACGAAAACTATTTGTTTTTGTCTTGTAAAACGTGGGATATCTTAATATCAGTTCATGGTGAGACATTAAAACCGAAATAATAAGATGAAATATATAAATACAGATAAGAACTAAATCGGTTGTTATGCTTAAAATACTAAAAAATGAAATTAATTTTGCAATTTACTAGTGGCAGTGCATTTGCAGAGCCATCGCCTAATGCCCATTAAAAAACTCGAATGGGATTGTCTCTACTTCCGATTGTTAACATGTCTTGAGCGGTGTTAACAAGACAAGAGTCTTTCCATCACACCTAACCAAAGTTAATTTTTCTTTTTTTTGTTTGTTTTTATAATAATTCATTGCAGTCGTGCTCCATAGGGGAATAAGCAGGAATGATGGTCAGGGAGAAAGACACAACAATGTATGGTTAACAAGACAAGAGTCTGTCCATCATACCAAATCGCTCTAGCTACACATAACCAAAAAAAAATTTTTTTATTTTTATTGATTTGTTTTTATGACCATTCATTCTAGAGTCGTGCCCTGTATGGGTATAAGCAGGTGCGATGGTCAGGGAAAAAGAATTAAGGACGTACGCTTAACAAGACAAGAGCCTATTCATAATACCACATCGCTCTAGCTACACATATCTTAGAATAACTCATTTTTTTGTTTTGATTTGTTTTTATGATCATTCACTAGACAGTTGGGCCCTAGGTGTGTATAAGCACGACCGATGCTTAGGAAGAAAGTAATAAGAACGTGCTGTTAGAGTGTGCACCGCGATTGCAGAACGAAAGAAGGATCGACAACTGGGAGCGAGGAAAACTAAACTGTGTAAGTTCTGTCGGGGCGTTTTATGATTTTATTTTCACTGTATTTGCGGTCGCAGCCAACTGGAATTAATGTTTAGTCGTCACCGTAGCGAATTGAAAAAAAAAAGAAGCCACAAATATAAGCGAGAAAAATGAAAAAGCTTTATGTGTACGTCCGTACGTCTTATGCTTTTTACTTTTAGGCTATTTACGGTCGCAAGGCAATTGAATTAAAATATGGTCTTCAGCGTTGGCGATTGAATACAGACAAGGGGTAACTTGAGAGAAGTGCTTCTTCTTTTTTACACCAAGCGGTAGCCAATTATACAAAAAGTGTCCTTCGAAATCCTTCATACATTTTAAAATACTTTAAAAGTTATGAGAAACACTATACCACCCTCGTGGTATGTGAACGTTAAAAAAAAGGGGCCAAAACGCTCTCTTAATGCCCTATATCGGGCAACGTCACTTTTGAATACCGAAGACAACTTCGGTTAATATAATTCTTAAGCTGTCTTCATCGTATCGTAAAATATAAAAAATTATAACGTATTGTCTCTTGTAAGTTTACTTTTCATGGGGAATGCTTTTATGAGGAGGGAAGCGAAAAGAAGACGTGCATCGTCCAAACGTGGCGCAATAATTTTGTATATTAAATTCCTACTCAATATCAGTTTTCGTAGTAAAATACTAAAAATTAAACCTTATTGCCATATAAAGATTTTTGTAGTTAACATAATTTGCCGTATAGGGATGTACTAAGTATGTGCGAATGTATGCCAGAAGGACCAATAAGGATTTTCTCTTATTCTTTCGATTGGCTAAGGAAATAATTGTGAATCGATTTAAGCTTATCACGTTCCGCCTGTCTGACTATCTGTCCGTCCGTCCGTCTGTCTGTCTTCCTTTCTGTCTGTTCGTCTTTCTGTCTGTTCGTCTTTCTGTCTGTTCGTCTTTCTGTCTGTTCGTCTTTTTGTCTTGGTTTCTTGTATTTAATTTGCACGCCGCAGGTTTTAAGATATTTTGCCCAAATTTGGTACATTGACGAGAAATGGTCCATTTTTCTATTTTTTTACATACTTTTAATAAATTACTTGATGTGAAACCTGATGCAGACCGTTTACGAAATTTCATCAAAATATCTTAGGCCTTTAAGTACAAAGAAAACTTTTTACCAAACCGGAGCTCTAACGGATAGATCTAACTACAAGATGGGCAACATGAAATATGGCGACATTATGAACTCAAGATGAATCAATTTTTGCAAGCTACACAAACTGCTTCTTGAGGTGACTAATCCTGTAAGTAGTATAGAGAAAATAAATTCACAGTTGACGCGACGAACGCAACTTTTCCCTCACGTAGCTTTGAAGCTATCGTATACAAGTTTGCACACAACATGAAAAAGATCATTAACTTTGCTAGGAAGAAAAAAAAAACAAACAAGTATGACCCTAAGGCGACTTTCTTTTTCCTTTTTTTTTTTCTTCCATCATAATTACCATTCCTTCCCGTTTTCCTAATGAGTAGGTTTTAATTGAAATTTGCTTGACCTTAAAAAATCTGAACGACAATTACTGCTATCATCCTATGGGGCACAAAAAAAGAAAAAAAAAAAAAAAGAAGAAGAAACATATTCGGCTTTTTCCCCTGTCGATGTGCAAAGCATTTACCGATAATTAAATCGAAACTTAACTTGTACTCAGTCAGTCCTATCTATGAATTTTATAAATTGTTTGGATTTTTTTTTTCATTTCTAACAAATTTTTTTGATTACAGGCAAGGATTTAATAATTAAGTAAAATGAATGAGCTTAACTGACAGCCATAAAAAAGGAGCATTTATCCAAAAACTCTGATATTAAGGACTGATGACTATAAGATCCCGTAATTATTTTTTTTAGTTAAAATTATTGTTGCTCTTGCTACCGATGCTGTTTCTATTATTGACGTTGCTGCTGCTGCTGCTGCTGGTGCTGGTGCTGGTGCTGGTGCTGATGCTGTTGTTCTTATTATTATTGTTGATGATGGCTATAAAGATGACTGTCGGTATTAAATTTTAAATGTTAACCAAGTTGAGGCTTTAACTTTTCGTTAGCCATGCATGGGAAGGGACTAAGGCAACGGATCAGTTCTGCTGCTGTTGATTTAATGTCCCCTTTTTTTTTTTATAAATTTGTTAGTAGCTAGAACGGTAACCATTTTGTAGAATGCTTCTTCTTTTTTTGTATGCGTACGTGTTTATATGTATTTACATTTCAGCATAATCAGACACCCTCTCTGTGCCCGCACACACATCCACACCCACACCCACACCCACACCCACACACACATGAGTATAGGTATGCTAGTTAAACTTTACGAACACTACCAATATTTCTTTCTTTCTATGTCTATGACAATGACATATACACATGCAATGCTCTCTTGTATCTCGTATCTCGTGCCCCAGCACTTCTGTCATATCTTACTTGCTTTACTCAAACTTATAGTAGTAGCTGGACATATGAATAGCTATAGAAATTGTATTTATAACTACATTTCCGTTCCGTTTTCTCTCTTTGCTATATAAGTAGTATTCGCAAAATAGCATACAATGTTGTTGAGGTCACTAATGTCGTAAGATGTGAATCCTTTTGAGCCTTAAGGGCTTTTGCTACACATACATACTCTTTACATAGAATGGGGGTTAGCGTGTACATATACATACATTTATACATATATACATACATACATACATACATACATACATACATCCATATAAGCAACTTGTATACTCGTTAAACGTGTTGGTCTTTATCGTTTAGAGTCCTTGATTATACTCCAACCACTTATGTTTTAAAAGTAAAACGAGGCGAAAAGCCTTGCATAGAGTAAAAAGTGTTGAAAAATAACAAGAAATTAATGAATACACACCAATTTTTTATAATGAAGGTTCTATCCTCAAACTCTTTCTCTGTCTCTCTTTTTCGTTCTTCTTTTATTATTGCGACACATCATCTACTTTGCATAATGTTCTCGCCTTCAAAACATTTTTCAACATCATCATCATTCACAACGACGTTTGCGTCTTTGTCGTTGTTGTCGTTGTCGTTGTCGTTGTCGGTGTTGGTGTCGTTGTCTCTTCTATTTTCTCTTCTCTCTTTTCCGTTCTATCTAAAGTCGTATTATTTGCGTTTAGATGTTCCATTTAAAGGTAAGGCAGGAGGTAGATATTATCCTGGCCCCTTATAGAGTATTCGTATAGTGCAGTAATTATACGAGTTCGGTTGTATTTGAGTATCTTTTCAAAATTATAATCTCTTCGTTATACAATATTTATTCTGTCTTTGTTTTCTTTTTTAATTTTTTTTTTTTCTTATTTTTCTTTTTACATTCATCTTGTACTCTGTTGTACTTGTTTACTCTAATACTTTAACTTTGCTCTTTACTTATATTATTTTCTCACTCTCCCGGGCTCCTAGTTGCAATCAGGCTATATGAAGCAGCTTAAGGTTTTCTCGCAAGAATTTATTTTCGATTTTTTTAGTTCCAATGCTGAGGAATCGTAGAGAATGTGGAAGATTATTGCAACGCGATGCTTTAATGCTTGTTAAGCGATGTCGCGCGATATGATATGTTAGCGATTGCGAAGAAAAGGTTCAAAACGATTAGAGTTGACTTGGTAAAGTAAAAATCCATTAAATGCTCGATAAATGGAGGCGACAAGGCTTCAATTTATGACCCGACCCTCTGACTGAGAGTACTGCGTCGCGGGCAATTGCGAAATGCTCGAAGAAACTTGCCTAAATGTTCTTATTGAATATTGTAAAGGGAGGCGGAGACTTTGCTTCTAACAAATTCTGAGATCGCGAGACCGACTAAGATGTCCTGTGACGTTGGCAATTACGAAACCAAGCTTCAAAAGCATTAGAATTGATTGCGTAAAGCAACAAGCCGCGAGAGAGACAAACCTTGTTAGTCGATCTTAGATTCCAAATAGCGAGAGGCTCTAGAATTTCCAAAATAATAGGAACAATACGCCGAAAAAGACACGAGGCTTTCCACTCACCGTCGAGAGTATAAGAATACCATGAGTTTAGGGAAGTGCCGATACAAAAACGAATCATAACAACAAAACCAACAAGCAACTTTGCCATCAGATTAAATTGGAGAGCGGAAAAATTCAAGGAAAGAAACAGAAGCCGACCAGCCACAGAGTCATGCTTTCAAAGTCTTGTGGCTTTTTTTTTTTGATCCAAATCCACTAAGGCTCTGCAGACAAGAAAAAGATTTCTGAGAAAAGTCGATTTTTTTTTCTTTGTATGCATTGCACGGTAATGGTCAGAAAGGAGCGGGAAAGGAGAGTAACATATAGGGAGTGATCACAGTCTAGTAGACATATACCCAGTACCAACTGCTAAGCATTATGATTTTGCCGACTGACGACTCACTACAGCTACAGACTAATTTTGGTCGACCGCACTGAGCTCGACAGCACCGATCAGGGAAACCTTAAAGAGTTTTTATACCCTACGACATTTGTGGGGATATATGCAATACCTAGGAGAAGTTGGTATTTACTATACCGATTGATTCAGAAAATGATTCCATGTTTGTCTGTCCGTCTGTCCGCCTGTCTAGTTCATTTTTTTCGTCCAACCTACAGTCCGCAGTTTTTCAGATATTTCGATGAAATATCGTATACTGACATATTTCGTCATAGGACAATATTGGTTATGAACGAATTGGTTATCATTTTTTCGACCACTACCCACATAACCCTGCCTTATTTAAAAAAGCAGATACATGGATAACTATAGGATGATGTAGGCTACTTACTGGTTAGCTGTGCCTCATATGTGCCTTTATAGTCTTTTTACTTTGTCTTATTTTCGTAACCAAATTTTTCAGAAAAAAAATATAAATTGGAATGGAATCTGAATATGAATCTAACTAATTTTACTAAACAAATGCCATTAATAAGAAATATTAGACGTTGGTAAATACAAATAAGTTTACTTAGGAATTTAACACCGCACCAGTGTTCAGGCTCTCTCGCACACCCAGAACAATAAACTAAGAAAAGGACATTAAAAGAAAAAAAAAAAAAGGGATTTTCATAATAAACGAAATACAGGAAAAGGGTTAAAAGATGTTAATGCTGTTGTTGCCAATGTTTTTTGTTACTGCTGTTGTTGTTGTTGTTGTTGTTGCTTAGAAGTAAAAGTAAATACCAAATAAAGTGAAGAAAAGTTTGTTTTTTGTTAGAGCATTAATTTTTTAGCTTACTACAGGGAAATTGTTTAGAATAACGCAATAAATAAATGGCAGGTCATCAAGGAATTAAAATGAAAGTACACGGGTTAAGGTTAATGTTCCGACTGCTAAAATACTGGATTGGGTATGGATGTGTGGAAGGAACATTAAGTTAAGATAATAGGGGGGGAGAAAGGGATTGTAGCTATTAATTGTACTAAAGGTCCGAAAGCAAGGGAACAAAGTTGCGTGGGCAGAGCGAGGCATAGTGGGACGAGAGAATGAAAATGAAAATTTATATCTAAATAGAAAAAAAATCTGTTTTAACAAAGGTCTATATATAAGAGGAGCTTTTAACTAAAACCAGACATTAAATGTTAGATACTTTTAAAAATGGGAAAATTTGAAATCGTTTCCTCCATGACAACCAGCTACACACTGTCAAGCACTCATACCTTTGACAACAACATCATTGTCCGTCTTAATGATTTATTGTTTTCGTTAGAAAAGCGGCACTTGTACTTGCTGCCGCATGGAATGGGTAAAAGAAAGAAGCAAAAGAAGGAGGAGTTTGTTGTTGTTGCTGCTGTTGCTGCTATCTTGTAGTCAGTTGCTTTCATTGTAATAATCCACAAAAGTGACTGTGGCTGCTGCTTTTGCTGCTGTTGCCGGCCAATACATTACTATTGTATTTACTTTTGCTTTCATTATTAGTGTGTTTTGTGTAGCTTTGTTTAATTTAGTAATGGATTAGAGTGAAAATGTCTGTTAAAGCTTTGTCTCTCCGCTTCTCCAATGATTGTCGTTACGCTTACAAATGCGTAAAGTTGTTTAGTTTAATGTTTAGTCATGTGCGTAGAAACCAACAACAATAACAACAACAACAACAACAACAACGAAAACAGACTTTGAAAACCTGACTACCGTAAAAGATGAAGATTTATAGTGACATTTTTCTTATACCGACCCATCCGCCTCCCCCGGTCATATATACATATAGCTGGATGGGTGTATAAAGCAGCTGTAACTAAACAAAGATGAAATTAGTCAAATGGGAAAATATGGCCGAGTTGATTAATAACCTGTGTACCAGGTTTTTCTTTAGTAAATATTTCCTTATATCTCCTTTTTTCCTAAAGAGCGACGGAGAGAGCGAGAAAGACAAGACAAGGGAAAATTGTATAATAATATGTAAATATCTATGGTAAGCAGTTTTAAAAGCAATTGTAAATCAATGTAAGTGTGTGTGATGAATTTTTAAAACCATTACAGTTTTGATCCTAAGATATTCGAATATCATGCGGCCTTTAAAAGTATAGCATGTTGTTATTGTAAAATGAATTTATGAAGCCGCTTATGAGTAACACTACTCTCCTTGGACGTTAAATAAGCTTTTGATAGACTTTAGTCTGAAGGCGTTAGTTTTATATTGAAAGAGGATCTTTCTGTTCATTTCTATCTGGTTCCTTGGTCTTATTTACGAATTCAAGTCTCCTTTGCCGAAGTAGACAACGAACATCAATGCAGTTGTTTCGCAGCGTACTGTTTTTGACTCTAGCTCCCTGGCTAAAGAAATGGAACATAGGAATGAATGCTGAAAAATCTACAGCTATGATGATATGATTTATTTTTATTAAAGGCGATTGCTTCTCAGTAGTCCTTAAAGGTGGTAAATTTCCTGAATCGAATTGCAGTAATGCCCTAGGCATACTTTCACAAAGGAGATCGATGTGGAAAAACGACATGAAAACAACAAAAAGAGCATTTGACAATCAAAGTTAAACGTATGTAGAAGTTTTATACTCATCACCGAAGTATACTCATTTTGTCGAAACGTTTGCAACCCGCAGAAGAATGCTTCAGAAAGCACCCAAATTGCATATATTTAATATCAGTATTAAATTTTAAATCGATCCGGCTGTCCGTCTGTCTAATATATGTTATTAATACGCTTGTGACTGCAAAACTGAAGCTATCGACGTTGAATTTTTACAAACAGGTTGGTATTGAAAGTGGATTAAATCGCTCGAAGGACACGCCTATGTAATGCCTACATAAAATGAAAACCTCTCTGTTTTTCATAAGAAATAAAAATTCGGTGTTACGCTCATTACTCATCANCTACAAATGTACGTTTATTTTGTGGGAGATGCCGTAGTACGCATACGAAAATGGGAAAAGTTAGCCCCGCCTAGCCAATAATATACTATATCAGGATATAGCTCTTTTTTCCTTACCTTTATAACGCGCAGAAGCAAGCTTCCAGTATATGAACTCTTGGTCAGTCTGTCAATTTGTCTGTCTCTTAGTACGTCCATTTGGCCGTCTGCCAATGACAGTGGTGTAGTATTCGTGGAACACATTCTCCCGTTCGCAAAGAAGAAGATATCGTCTTTAAATTTGCGAAATAGTTTAAAAATGTCCCAAGTAGGTCAAAGAACATACCCGCAATGCTCAAACGTCTACATAATCAAAATTGGAAATGCCTTTCCTTTCCGCGTCTCTTGTTTGTGGCTCATAGAGTGCAACAGTGAAGAGGCAAATGGGGTGAGAAAATGCCAAACATACCTTTTAGACAAAAAATTTTAATATACATAAGTGAAAAAAAATAAAAAATAAATATATATATATGTATATATATATAATAGTCTGAGAATAGTTTTTGAAAGATTAGTTTAGAATTAATTAGAACTTCGATTGGATGAGTGCAAGTTTATGACATCAGAGATAAGATATTTGAGTTATGACATTGCGCCCGTTAGGGTGAGAATAATAAAAGATCGGTTATAAATTACGCAGTACAAGATAACACGTTAAGACTTGCGTATTGCGGAAGGTTTACTAAGGGTCTTGCTCTAATGGTTCGCAAACCTTTCATAAATCGTTAAGAAAGAATGCGAATCTTGACTTGAGAAAGGGTTTCGAAGTTAATTGAGGCAGCAGCCTCAGAGTACCTGAGTAGGCAGTAACTTCGACTAACAAGTCGGAGTTTGTGAATTCAAATCTCAAGTACAGTAGAGTTTTCTATAGTCGTAGTATAGTGAGTATAGTGAGTATTCAGTCGGTAAAAGTTTGTCAACTACACTGTGTCAAGTCCGTTTTTTTCTCTTTCCTCTCTTCTTTTCGGTGGTCACCATGTTACACGAATAGCTTATATCCCCTGAGAGAAAAAAGAAAAGAGATGAGGCGAAATTGCATTGTAATGCGGGTATTCAGGGGTTTAGTGCGTTTCGACTACAAAAGAAGAATGATTTGAAATCTCGTACTTTATTTTTTTTTCTACCAAGGACAAGTGATTATGGTCCTGTGGTTTGCTATTATTTATGCTCTAAAGAGACTCGGAACATGCTTTGAGGTTTTTAACTTTAAAATACAACATTGTAGGGCGTAATGGATAATATATGTTATCGAATGCGTAACTGTCCGAGCAATCACGAAGTATATATAGTTCCAGTTTACGGATGATATGCTTAACTGTTTATTTAAATGTTAAGTTATATTAGTGTAAATAAGTTAGAGTGGGTGAGGAAGGGCCAGGAACACAAAAAGTACTTCATCTAAGATCAAAAGTTGTGGCTTAATGTATAGCAGATATCTGCATAATAGCTCAGATAAAAGTTGGTATAAAAATTCGGAAAATAAAAGGAGTTTTGTAATAAGTCTCTAAAATGTATGTTTTGTCTTTCTTTATACACTTTGTGATAGTTGAGACTATAACACGTAATAAACGCTTTATTTCTGAGAGTCAATTGTATTCGGGTATTAAATGGCTTCAGCTGCGTTTCATGAATAAATGAACTAAGTCGTTATTTAGTGTCTGGTCTCGTCTTTCCCGGGTTATGTCAAATTGTACGAGATTATAATTTCACATTTCGCTTAATTGATTCTTGAGTTATCATTCGATCATTCATCACATAGATATATACAGTATTTCTTCGTAGACCATGCGATAGCAACACAATCTTCGATGGAGATATGAAGAATGGCTGATGATGTTTGTGTAACGTTTACGTTATACGGAAGAGGAGTTGAAAGTTTGCCTTACGATTTTCGTCAATCCTTATATAAGAATCAATCCCGGCCTTTGGAATAAACTACCAGCAAAAATCTTTCCCAACACTGGTGCCTGATGTTTTCATTCTGAAGTTGAACATCCACAGTAGACCCCCTCTCCCTTCACCCAGCCTTCCTTCAGGGCTTTTTTTCTTATGGATTTTTCCAATTGCCAGCCAACCCGCTCCTGAGAGGCCGCTCATAATAATCATTTTATATAACAATCTCTTTTTTACGAAAATTTATTATTAAATCAATTTTAACATTTTTTTTTTTTTCTTATTTTTGTCTAAAGTATTTTTTTTTTGTTGCTTCTTTTTTACAATTATTTAATGATTTTGTAGAGAAAAATATTTAAAACGAAAAAAAAAGAAAAATAAAAATATTTTCAATTTGAATTCTTTACATAGCAAGAACAGACAAATGTCATTTGAATTTCCAAGCGAGTGAATTTCTTGCTTTAACTCATACTTTCTCAATATCATTATTATATATATATATATATATATATATACATATATATACATATATATAAGACATATATATAAAGACATAGTAAATGAGCCGAGGCATTCAGGACGGAGTGACTTTATAATGTATAGAGGAAGGGTCTTTTTATGTAAAATACGCACATATATACACGCGCATATTTAACCTCACTCTTACACACACACGCACAGCCAAGAATACATGTGTTTGCCTTCTTTTACAAATAATAGTAACATTAAAACTTTTGCTGCTAAACTATTAAAAAACAAAAAAGAAAAAGCAAATAATAATAATAATAATAATAATAAATAAATAAACGAAAGGAAAATAAAATAAAAAACAGTGAACAACAAGAAACAAAAAACGTAAAACTGTAACAAAAACATGCATAGAAGGGATACTAATATTTAATTCTTAGCACCCACCACACAAGCCATGGCCATCATATAGAAAATATGCATCCAACCGTCCTACCGTAACCCTATAGCTATTGTATAAAGTTCTACTGTTGTCGATGTGTTGCTATATATATATATATATATATACATATATATATATATGTATTTTGTAATATAATAAGACAGAAAGCTTTAACTTTAGACAATTGTTTGGCGAACATGTGCCAGGCACACAACCATTACTATACCAACATGGCGTCTTTAGTTTTTTCATCTAATATGAACCCTCTTCTCATACGGGACACTTAAACACAACGTCAATAAGTACAATAAGACACAAAGGCTAACTTTTAAGGGTGTTCACTTGTAAAGGGTTGGAGAGAAAGAGAGAGAGAGAGATTTACTTGCTTAGAGAAAAGCCGGGTAGCTATATATACATATACATATATATATATACATTTTACTGCAAATGTTTGCAAATAGTATGAGAGAAAATTTAGTTTTGCTATATTCACCACACTACACACCCATGTGTACGATAAAAGATTTAATTAAATTTATGTTAAATTTTAAATTTTTATTTTCTTCCATTTACATCACCTTATGCTTACTTCTTTCTCTCTTTCTTTTTATGCTTTCTATTTGTTATTTATAAATTGAATTAGAAATTCATTTCTATTCCGTTTCTCTTTGTCTTTATGTAAGTTTAGTTTCCTTTGGGATTTTCTATGATCCTTAGTAAAGTAAGAACATACGCTTTATGCATTCTACAGCCGCAGATAGTAAACAAAGCGAAACGCCAATGATTCTATACGGTGCGGGTGTTATGTAGTTCGAACTTTGACAAAAGTTTTAATATCATTTATTTTTGCTTTCAACCATGCCTATTTATTTATTCGGTAGAGTTTTCGATAAAGCCGATGGTCTTAGAATGCCAGTCCCTTAAGGCTTTAGTCTTAGAACTTAGTTCTATGGCTAAATCGATGCTAACAATCAATAATATTCGCAGTGCAACGACAATATATATAAGATGGCTTGTAGTAAGGCGATATTCGGAAATTTAATACTCTTCGTTTTCATAAAATAAATCTCGAAATTTATCTTACTTCACAGCTCGAATAAGTTTTCAATCGCACGTCTATTTTCTTTCGACATTAATCTTAGATGGCAATGGAAATTTAACATAAACACTTTTTATAAAATATATGTCGAATCTTATCTTACCAGACAATTCGAATCAGATGTCTCCAACCATGCCTACTTTTTTTCGAATTGCACCTAAAGTGGTAACCATTAAGACGGAATCGTGGAATGTAATATTACTTTTAGTGAAAGACTAATTATTCTAGTAGATAACGAAAATACGCCTCCCAATACGCCTACTTTTCTCGAAATACATTTAAGATGGCAAGCATTAAGACGGAATTGTAAAATATACTTTCTTTTAATAAAATTCCTTAGCTTAGCATATAATTAAGACAAGCCTCAAACCACGCCTACTTGTTCTCGAAATACACTTAAAATGGCAAGTACAGAGATGCAAGTGTAAAATGTTATATAATTATTTCTAATAGAATATCTCACCCAAATACATAATCAAAATAGCCACCTCCACCTCCAACCACGCCTACTTTTACTCGATGTACCTCTAAAATGGCAAGCATTAGGACTGATTTGTAAAGTTAAATTACTTTTAATAATATGCCTTATCTTAGTCGACAGTTATAATAAACCTCCGACCACGCCTACTTTTTCTCGAAATACTTGCAAGATGGCAAGCATTAGGATAGAATCGTAGAATAAAATATAGTTATTTCTAATGAAAAATACCTTATTTTCGTGTATAATGAAAATACGCCTTCAACCACGACTACTTTTTCTCGATATACGTCTAAATTGGCAAGCATGCAAATAGAATCATAGAATATAATGCAGTTACTTCTAATAAAAAAATACCTTATTCTAGTATACAATGAAAATACGCCTCCAACCATGCCTACTTTTTCTCGGAATATTTGTAAGATGGCAAGTACTGAGAAAGAATCATAGAATATAATGCAGTTACTTCTAATAAAAAAATACCTTATTCTAGTATACAATAAAAATACGCCTCCAACCATGCCTACTTTTTCTCGGAATATTTGTAAGATGGCAAGTACTGAGAAAGAATCGTAGAGTATAACGCAGTTACTTCTAATAAAAAAATACCTTATTCTAGTATACAATAAAAATACGCCTCCAACCATGCCTACTTTTTCTCGCAGTACATTTATACCACTAACAAAAAATATATCCAAAAAAATATATGTTATACTAATATATAATTAATATAAACCTGTAACAACAATAAGCCAACCGCGCCTACTATTTACATATGTATTCCGAGAGAGTCCACGGCCGCTATATAAACTAAATGCATTATTATTAAGTATTATAGACATAATTGCTTCGAATCGAATAAGCCTTCAAATCACTCCTGCACTGTAAGATTGAATACTAATTAAAGTATAGCTACGATCCCAAATTTCAAGTTCTAACGTCGTTAGAATGGTAAAGTAATTTCAGTAAATTTATTCAACTTCGCCGTGAAAACGGTAGGAAAAAACTTTCAGGCGATTTTTCACAAAAAACGTATTAAAAGGAAGGTAGAAACCCAAACTTCAGCAAAAAAGCCAAGACAAATGGGGTTTACCCTGACCTTAACGAAGCAGGAAATATTTATCTCTTCTACGTTAAGTAACGCGTAAGCACGTTATTGTCTTGGTGTCCTTCCCGATTTTATAGTGATTGAGAATAATTCGAAAGTGCTGTGAATTTCAACCTTAGGGTAAACGAGTTTCGTTGTAAAGCACGAAACGGTTAACTCACTTGTTTCGTTTAGACCATTGTGAGATTGCGGTTATAGTAAAGTTTCCTGTTTGCATAAAATCAAATAATTATGTTGAAAGAAGAAACTTTTTTTCATTTTTTCTCTTCTTCTTTTTTTATTTTCTATATTTAATTTTACCATCATTCATGGTTACTTTGATTATCATTTTGCACTAATTAACTGGACTTGTTTGCGGATCGGCCTGACTATGCATAGAAGTGTGTTCACTTCTGTATATTAAAGGGTAAAGTTTCGCTTTTGATGCCTTCTCTCATTTTTATTTTTATTTTTTTTTTTTTTTTCATTCTATTAGAACTCAAACAAAAGTTGTTGTTGGTTGAGAAATTCCAAAAAAAAAAAAAAGAAGATAATTAAAAATATTCATAAAAGTTATGATTATTTTTTCTCCTTTTTATTTTCATTTTTCTTTTTCATAAATCTTTCTTGATATTGCCTATGAATCGTGGCTAGATTTCTCTTAAAGTGTTTTTGAAGTGAATTTTTTTAAAATTTTCATCCTAAAAGCCTTACTTGAATATCATGCTGTCAAGTAGTCTATTATCAGATCGGTTTTTTGATTTCGGTGCGGATAGAACATAGGTATAGGGATGGACGCAGATACAAAGATAGAGACTGAAATATAAACAGACATAGAAATAGAGATAGAGATAAGGATAAATATGAAGATAACAGTGACGATGTTAAAGATATGAAGATATAAAGAAGAAAATGAAGAGAGAGAGAGAGAGAGAGAGAGAGAGAAGTAGATAGAAATAAAGATAAATGTAAAGATAAAGAGAAAGGTAAATGTAAGGGCTATTGATATAGAAATAGAAATAGATATAGTTAGAGATATAGATATAGATATAGACAAAGACAAAAATAAAGAAAGATAAAGATACATATATATACAAGCAGATATAGATATAGACATAAATATAGACACAAATATAGATATAGGCAGACGGTAAACGTAAGGCCTAAAGTAGGTAAAGAGGAAGAAGATATATAAAGAAAAGGTAAAGAGAAATCTAAATGTAAGGGCTATAGATATAGACATAGAAATAGATATAGTTAGAGATATCGATATAAATATAGACAAAGTTAAAGAAAGATAAAGATATAGATATAGGTATAGATGCAGATAAATACATAAATATAGATATAGATTTAGATATAGACAAAGATAAAGATAAAGAATAATAACGATAAACGTATAGATATAGATATAGATAGAGATATAGATATAGATGCAGAGATACGTATAGACATAATTACAGATATAGACATAAATCTAAATACAGATATAGATATAAGCAGACGGTAAGCGTATAGTCTAAAGTAGATAAAGAGAAAGATATGAACGAAGATATACAAAGATATAAAGATAAAGAGAAAGGTAAATGTAAGGGCTATTGATATAGAAAAAGAAATAGATATAGTTAGAGATATAGATATAGATATAGACAAAGACAAACATAAAGAAAGATAAAGATATAGATATAGATATAGATGCAAATATATACATAAATGTAGATATAGATATAGATATAGACAAAGATAAAGATAAAGAAAGATAAAGATAAAGATAAAGATAAAGATAAAGATAAAGGTATAGATATAGCTGTAGATGGAGATATAGATGCAGATATAGATATAGACATAATTACAGATATAGACCTAAATATAAATACAGATATAGATATAGGCAGAGGTAAAAATAAAGATAAAAGTAGACAAAGAAAGATATTTAATTATCTAAATATTTGTTTATTTATTTATTTATTTATTCTTGCAAAATATTACGTACAGGTATAATATTCTCAGCCAGTGGGTGAATCTAAAGACAATAATTGTGATTATAATCATAAAGATAAAAATAATGCAATCCTTGCAATAATTAATAATAAAAGTTAAATGTAATCAATTAAGATAAATGTTATTCAGCTTATATATGTGGAACGGAGTACAATGTGATACACATAACTATTATAAGTATATGCGAATGAGTAGCACAAAAGCAAAAGAGTGTAATGTTAATGCAGCCTTTAACTAACAGTAAATTAAGACGAACAGAGATATAAAAGTTAGGAAGTTGCGAAGGACAACCTAAGCTGGATAGGTAGAGCTTCAAACTAAAGCTTGCCGCAGAAAAAAGTGAAGCGATATCGCTAACGGAATTATAAAGAAAAAGGTGGAATATGAGATAGAACGAAAAGGGTAAATGGAGAGAGGCAGGCACAAACAGAAAGATCTCGAATGACGGACAATTGGGCTGGAGAGAGCGAGTGGGCAAGCGGGTGAAGGGGAGGGAGAAGGGCAGAAGGAGAGACAGAGAGATACAGTGACAGAGAGAGCGAGGCAGAGAAAGATTTAGAGAAATAGGGAGATTTGTGGAGAGAGGAAGAGAGGGAGAGCAAGAGAGGAAGAGAGGAAGAGAGGTGGTGTTTGAAGGGGGAGAGCAGAGCGCGACACACTCGTATACAGAGGTAGAGAGAGGGAGAGAGAGAGAGAGAGAGGGGGAGAGTGGATGATAGAGAAAGTGTTAGAGAGATAGAGAGAGAGAGAGAGAGAGGGAGACAAAAAGTGTAAAAAAAAGGGAAGGGAGAGTTCATTTAAAGTCTTTTATTCAAAAAGTCCGTCTATATCAAAATCAAAAGCATTTCTTCCCTCATTCCGAATCTTTTAAAGTCAAATAAAGAATTTATTGGGAGTTAAGCTTTACATCATTTCATTATCGAGATCTGTTGATGAGAAATCTTAAGTTAAGGTACTTTATTCTCTTCTGAACGTTGAAGACTGGAATTTGGTTGACATTAATTGAAACCAAAATTCCGTAGATATTCTTCAGCCCTTTTACGTGAGCTGAGGATATGAAATATGAAAGCTTTGCTTTACCTTTGGACTTCTTGCCACTTAAGGTGTAAAATCTGTTTTTAAAAGTGGAGTGAAAAACGCCACTATCTTAAAATTCTATGAGGAAATGACAGGGCAAAGTTGCTGGCTACAAAATATCTTGTTCTCGATGGCTTTTTACTATCGAATTCGAATTCGAAATTCACTTGAATTTGAATGCCAAACTTCAAGTACTTGCATGTTTAGACTTCATGCTTGAGGCCTGTTTTCGAGATATGCTTACGATTTACTTTAATTAGTTCGTAGAGTAAATATGCATATAAAATATGTATGTATGTAGCTGTATTTTTTTAGTTTACTTTCTTTCTATCAGATATAAGCAAATATTTTTCATAAGAAGAAAAAATTCATTTGTTTTTTTTTAAACCAACAACAAAAAGTCATAAAATCGTTTGAATAAATTCTACTCAATAAAATACCTCAGTCAACTAAGTAACCACACTTGCACACAACAATCGTTACATACATACATATATATACATATATGTATATGCCTTTTATTCATGGTATACACAAGACGCGTACAAGAGGACTGGAAGAACAAGAACTACCGCATCAACGTAACAACATACAATAAAATTGTAGAGAAAACTAGAATTCAATTACCAACAACAAAAACTTCAACGTGTCTGAAATTGAAAGCCCTTCGTTAGACAAACACAATCAAAACGAACGGAATGAAATAAAGTAGAAGAAGCAAAGCAAGAAGAAAAGGGAGAAAACTGTAAAAGCAATACAAACGACGGATATACGGTGTACGGCAAATCTGGCATAGCAGACAGTAAAGGGTTGAGGAGTAGGCATGGTAGACTTATGTCAATACGTGATGCAATGACTAGAAGAAGAAAACTAGAAGGGAAGAACAAGAAGACGAAGAAAAAAAGTCTCAAAAAGAAGAATTTTTTTTAATTTTGGTGGGAAAACAAGTAAATTTTCAAGTCATTCTTAGGAAGGCAATCGTAGTCGACCCTGTTATAAACTCATAGTTAGATGTAGATGTGTGCCTATGTAAATGAAAAGATAAATGAACGAATGAACGAAATTGTTCATAGTGTCCTTATGCGACAACGAAAGACATTTACTGGCATGTCAAACAGTTGTCGAGCGTAGATCCAGTTTCTATTTGCCTTTCTGTTCTGTTTTGTTTTGTTAGTTCAAGATTCGGAAGAAAAGAGGCAAAAAAGTGGAAAAATGAAAAGATGACCCTTAAGATACTAGACAAGCAAGTTGTCGTCTGTCTGGATCTGGATTTTGTAGAAAAAAAGAGTTTTTTTCTTTGTTTTTTTTTTTTTTTTTTTTTTCTTCTAGTGATTATTTCTTCTTCTTAACATGAGAATATTTTTCTTCTTTTTTTTTTTGCTTTAGACAATTTCAAGTTTTTTCATATGGTTTTGCGGTCTTACGAAGTAAATGAAAGCCATCACTTATTAGTAGAGTCCCGGTTGGGCATAATAGTACGTAAGACGTTTTTGACACGTGCTCTTGATTGTTTCCAAGGAGAACGTGCCAAGTGCTATGACTTGAATGTCAATTAGGTTGTGGTATTTGCGACTTAATACGATGTCCGGTTCTTGTTCTTCCTCTTTTTTACTTACGAAATTATTACGCAATTAAAAAATGATAAAAGAAAGGCAAGAGATTTACGTATGGTCTTTGGTCTCAAATATATTTATATATAAAATAATTTGGCTGCGGCCAAGTCGTTGATCGTCGATACAATTTTCGCTATTTAGAAAATTTCCCCAAAAAAGAGGAGTATGTGCGGAATCCATTACAAATGGATTATACATATACGTGTAGACTTTACGAGCAACTACACAGCCGAGTAGGTGGAAAGTACGACTCTCAACTTGCCATAGCCGGGTTCAATATTTATTTATTGCGAAGAAAATGCGATGCAAACTATATGCGTCTGCTGGGTAGTATAACAAACCTGAATGTTACTCTAGATTACTCAAGTTACATAATTTCCTTTAGAATGCTCCATGATGGTCCTAGGGTCGCAGCTAAGGTGAACGTAAGTCTTATGCAAACTATATGCGTGTGCTGGGTAATATAACAAACCTGAATGTTACTCTAGATTACTCAAGTTACATAATTTCCTTTACAATGCTCCATGATGCTCCTAGGGTCGCAGCTAAGGTGAACGTAAGTCTTATGCGGTGAAGGCAGTTACCACTTATCGATGCGGCTCTTCGGTTGCCTTTACACCTTATATTGCTTACTCTACTTTTTCGTAAGTCTTATGTGGTGAAGGCAGTTACCACTTGTCGATGCGGCTCTTCGATTACGTTAACACCTTATACCGCTTGCTCTACTTCGTTCGCGATGACCCTGATCTTGTCTATAATTGTGCAGGAGCTTGACAAGAAAGTGAAGTCACTGCTTATTAGATCTTAACAGGCTAATCTCCCATCTCCCATCTCCCATCTCCCATCTCCCATCTCCCATCTACCTTCTGAGCAAAAAATCTTTTACAGAAGTCCGTTTTCGTAACTCTGGAAGTTTCTCTCCTTGCGAGGTACAGTGCATCGTTTTGTTAAGACAACATTTCGACCAAATCCAATTCTCCCTTATTTTGCTAAAATTCACCATTGACTTGCAAGGCCTTACCTTCATCTCACCCATACATATTACACATGCAGGTACATAAATCATATAAACATAAAAAACATGAGAAATTTTTCGAAAGCCATTCAGACGTTAAGCTTAGCTCATTATTAGTTCTCCCACCACATGGTGCTAATACTCTCTTCACTGCTTAGCCTTCTCTGTTCTCTGGGACGAAGAACATTGTGAAGCATACCTTGAATCGATTCTTTGTCATATCTTCGTTGTCGGAGTAGACACTAGTGTAGGCAAAATTTCCGTAACTCTAATCAAAAGGAACGGAAATCAATTTCACGACATACCTTTAAGGAGAAGAGAATGTTATTGTAAAGGGATCATGTTGTAGGTTATGAGCAGGTACAGAAATCGAAGTGAAGTTAAATCTCATGAAAGTTGATTAAAAGGCACAAAAATTTTTGTTTTCATTTGCCGTCGGATTTCAATCGTTATTTATATATGAAATAATGTGATGAATGTGTGTTCGAAATTTACAATAAAATGCTTTTTTAGCACGAAATCTTATGAAGTCTTATGAGGTCTATATGCAAATAGAACGAATTAAACTGAAGGCAAAGTTTTAATCGGTTTGTGTTTAGTTGACCGGGCTCCTCAGAATTCTATAGACCTTTACCGGCATTACGCGTGTGCTTATGTACACATATTTGCCTTTGGATTATCCATACATCCTGGATGCTATCCAACTGCTTCCCCCGTGGGCATGCACCAGGCACACTACTTACACTTCATTATCTTGAACTCCTTCAATAATGTCAAAGGAACTAAATCTGCGAAAACCTCTAAAGATGAATTGAAAGAAGTCCGCAAGCAGACGATCCATGACACTTCCGATGACTCTTCAAGTTTTGGGAACCTCGTCGCTGCGATCTGCTAACATCAATTAAGAAATTCTTCCTTTGCGAATGCACTCAGAGCTTCCGAAGATGTTATCATCCAGGTATGGACAACCGCCGGTCCGCGACATATAATATTTCAAATAAGTTATTTTTCCGGCACATGACAATGTTGCAAATGGATTGTGTCTGCTTACGCCACTGGCTCCACTGTGTCCCTATTGATAGTCCAAAGGCAAGATGGGCTGCGGCCGCGTACAGTATGAGATCACCCAAAGCTGTATAGCTTGATGTAAGTTCTGGTTTGAACGATAAGCCAAGAAGTTAAAGGGTGTCCACGGGGGTCAGGTTGCCCAAAGTAGGATTGCTCCGGCAGGAAGATGCACACTACCCATCGGAATGCCCGACGAAGGCCTTCTTGCCTGACTGTTGGGTACGGCCCTTCGGGGAGTATTCGCGGTGGCTGTGGTGGATAGGCCTCGACGCAGACCACTAAGCGGCAATTTGGCCCACACCCATTTTCTATACGGTACCTCAAGGTAGCGAGGCCCCCTTTAATGGGGATTGTCTGTCTCTCTGAGGGGTCGTCAATCAACTTACCTCTCGATTGCCAATGGTTGTAGGCAACCCGTCTGATTAAGACTTCATATCAGGTGCAGACGTTAAACACATACAAGGAATCTGTCTCCCTATTGAATATGAAGGTTTTTTTTTTGTTTTGCTCATTAGTCCATAAACTGATCGGATTAACGGGAAGGAAAACTCATGCACGATGCATTTTTAATAATAGTTGGACTTTGTTCCAGACTCCATCGTGGTATGAAAATGAAAATTTTTGGCCCTCTTATGAAAAAAGTTGCCCACTTTTAATGATACGATTAGGGGCTACTCTCGCATTTGGATTATCCCCCATGTGTAGAAGTGCCATCCAATTTTTAGCCATCGAGCCAAATAAAAATATCGAAACAGATTTTCTCATCAGCCACTTTACTACTTTTTAACGAAATCGTTGCGAATCTTCAACCTCCATAGTAGTTGACTATGACTACAAGGAGAGGTAAGTCTACGAAAAGAGGTCTTTCGGTATTTTTGATGTCTTCGTTATGATGATATTACCATTAACGGAAATTCTAGAGGATACACAGCAATTACGCACACACATACACGTACATATATATATATACACATAAGCAGATAGGCATGTACATATCGATTTCCGTATTACCGCTGAAGGAAAATGCATCCCCTTTTCCTCGAGCTTGTACTCGTAAAGGGTTCAGTTGGACTTTATTAAAATTTAAAAAACTATATACACATATACTAAGAGAATTGAAATGGAAATTGTTTTTTGTCTGGTTTCTTATACTTTGGAGGTCGACTAATTAAAGTTTCCATCATAAAGAGACTAATAGTCTGGGCCTGGAGAAAAAAAAAAAAAGAAACTTTAACATGCGTAGTATGCTGCTCGAAATCAATTAGAAAACCATCAGTACGTTTCTGTAGTCGCAGTCAATAATTGAAAATTTAAATAAAGTACCGTTTGATTTATATATTAAAAAAAATAAAAAATGAAAAACAATATTTCAACGATAAAAAATTTTCAATTGAATGCATTTCAATATAATATTTGTTTTGTTTTGTTTTTTGTTTTTTTTTTTCTTTTTTCTTTCTACAACAAACTGACAAAACGCATAGGAGAGAAAAAGCAACAACAAAAGGCTTATGAATAAGCTCAATGAAAATTATTATGCAATTTTAATGTAAATGAATATTTTATGATTATTTACTAAAGCGTCGTCTAGTATGCCGGTCGTTTAGTTCCTGTCCACATCAACTGAACCGCCTGATAAATATTTATACAATTTCTATATGTATATGAAGTAAATATATACCATATATACATGTATATATATGCATATCGATATGTATGTATGTATGCATTGGCTTAGAGAGCGCGTCATCAGGTAATATAAAAGCCACCATAAATCCATTAATAATCCATAAAAAAATGATTAATGACTTATCTGACATTCTTTCAACCATAGAGTCTATCAAAATTCTAGTGTTTGTTATATATATTTTTTTTTTTTGTTTTTTTCTATTTTAATTTTTTGAATTTTATATTTAGCTTTTGTGCATTTCTAAACAAATATATGCAAATTTTAGATACGAATGCATGCATACACATGTATACAATACACAATAATAGCAAAAAAAAATGATTTAAAAACTTTTTTGGTTAGTTCATGGAGGTTGTTACACCCAAATAATTTTTAGAAAACATAAAGATCGCAAAAAAAAAAAAAATAAAATCTGCATCTATCTAAAATTAAATGCATTTTATATATACGCACACTTATATATATATGTATAGATATATACATGCATATGTACTACATATTTCTAAAGTTTTATATGCACACCTAGTTTGTGTCTACTATTCCTATCTATTGCACCGCAGACATGCGCGTTTGTTAAATCTAAATGAATAAAGAACGTATTAATCAGTGTTATCAGGGGGCAGGAACGTGTGTATGCTTTATAAATGTGTAAAGGTATTTTATTGTTGTCAGCCATCATTTACTACCATTTTGCCACTTTGCCTACAGCTTTTGTACAGTTTAGACGTGCTGCGCTATAAAACTCATTTCTATATATCTATATATATATATATATATATGTGTGTGTATATATATATACATGTATATATGTTTACTCTTTTC
>KK499903.1:582485-634985 GCA_000688715.1 Glossina pallidipes
AATAAAAAAAAAAACAAATTCTATACAAATTGGTGTTTGTTTGTCCGTCCTTCGGTCAGTCCTTGTTACAAATGGATGAATGAATATATGAATTGTATTAACCAACCAGTTACTTCCGTAAGACGCATATATACGTTGTGATCTGTCCATCCGTCCTCGGTGGATAGCCTTAACAAATTTTATCGTTATCAGTGCGCATTTGTTGCAATAATATATATATTAAAAAATAGACATGTCGTAATGTCAAGCCATTTCATTACAATCTAATTTCATATCACACATACTCTGTGCTTGAGAAGTATACGAGTATATAGCTAAAGAGATTGACACAGTTCGCTGTCTAGGTTATCGAAAGTGACTCTGCTTTCCTGAAGTGCTCTACTTTGATGAAGTCACTATCTAAGTAGTAAAACATGATGATAATGCTCCTAAGTTTTTTCATCATTTATTAGCTTCGGAGGTTACGTCATCAACCGGCTTATCGGCTTATCTGCTATTGATCGTTACATAATAATCAAAGAGTTTAGAAAACCTTTTCACATCTCTTTGTAGGTAATTTTGTGTCAACTGTGTAAGAATTTTTTCTTGAACCCCTTGTAACCATTATAGCAACCTATCTGTTTTTTCATTTTCTGACTCGCAGAAGAAGAAGAAGAAGATCAATAGTTGTAGGCAACAATATGAAAATAATATCGGCGCTCTCTCAAATTTGTCTCATTGCAAGGTCCCCCGTTGTACGAAAACAGAGCTCTTTTTAATTCGCCTACCATCAGTGGCGAGAAGGGGATTAGAGCTCAGCGTGACTCAGCGGAAAAGCTTAAAGAAGTGAAAATTGTATCCCCATTCCTAGTAAACAAAGTAGATTTCCATATTCCGATTATGAACCCCTTGGATTACCTTAATGTCGCACTGATTTCGAGCTTCATGCACCTTTGCATCAATGCACTTCAGTGAGTCTCAACTCTTAATGTCTTTAATGGTGGTTATGAGAAATCTTCTCGATAACCGACCTGAACGGATGGTTGGTTGTCTGGCATAACATAAAGCCTTTAGCCTCATTTAGAGCTATAGGGCAGCTGTGTTAAAGTGGACCTTGAGTGCTGTTTTTTGGAGCATTTTGAAATGCTAGGAAAGCATCATTATCATGGCAAATGAAATTAATCTAATTGTATTACATGATAACACATTTATTTAATAGGAAGTAAGAACATTATCTTCGATCGTGACCGAATCTTTTGTACCCATCACGTTATCCCAAAAAAGACGAAAAGAGGAAAAGAAATATATTTTCATGCCCCATAACATGGAGTGGCCGCAGCTGATCTTTTCTTTTTTTTAAATAAAAGTTTTTGTCACATAGGTTTGTGGATGTTGCGGGCGTGTCCTGTGAACAGATGAGGCCACTCCGAAATTCTCTTGCAAATTTTTAAGCAATGAGTTCATTTTCGGTAATGAATGTTTACCACAAATATTACACAGTTAGGTAGAAAGACAGATGGACAGACGAACATAATTCAATGCCTTTCAAATTTGAAACTATCCAACAACTTATACACTTTGTACGGTTTTCGAAGCTTGTGTCTGCTCCTTTTAAAACTATTGAAAAATTATTAAACTTTGATACACTATATTATTGGGTAGGCGTGGTCTATTTTTTCAATTTTTGTAAAGGTATTACAACGTCGCGCATAGAATATGCTTTCAAATTTTTGTACATTTATTTGCTATAGTTTAGGAACAATGAACAAAAAACCATTTTTCATTACGTTTGAAATGCAGAGCGATTCCCAGTTTACATCGAGCTGTGGGCGTGTCCTTCGACCGATTTGGCGCATTATCAATACTAAAATGCGTACAAGAACTTCCAATGCTTGTGCCGAATCTGAAGACGATAGCTTCATTTTTGCGGCCAGGAGAATTTTTTGCAATAGATATTACACAGACGGATGGACATACAGACACCCAATGGACAGACGGACATGCTTAGATCGATTTAGCATTTAATGCTGATCAAGAATATGTATACTTTGTTGGGTGTCTGATGCTTCCTTCTGGGCGTTGCAAACGTTTTGACAAAATGACTACACCTCTCATCCCTCGGTAATGGATATAATAAATAAACAAATAACTTCATCCACCGAATTTTGCACCATGCTAAAATTGTCGGATGAAGACAGGAAGGCGGCACTGATACTTAAGATCGTTCCTTCTTTCCGCTGCAAACTGACTAAGACTGAAAGCTCTTCACTCTCCTACTTTGTTCATCGCATTTATTTTCAACTACCAAAGTAATTAAACCTGAAATGATGTCATTACTAAAAACAGTACATCATTTAAACTGCGTTCAATCGCTGACAGCAATAGTTGGGGAGGCAAACCGCTTGCCTCCTACAAGATAAAATATTTACTCTCATCCTTTTCGTATTCTTATAACTTTGTAGCGATTAGCCTAACCTAACCTAACCTAACCTAAATAACCTAAGGCAAGTTTAGGTGCACACATATCAGTTGTGGAGTTGCTGTTAGCGGCCGCCATTTAAGACATAGATGATCTGAGATGAAACTATTTACTTTAGATGACATATGGCCGGTGAAGGCGAAATCTTTTGTAGTTATAACGATTTTCGTAAAGCTTCGTCAAGTAACTAGCGCAATACTAAAACAGGACTTACGGAATCAAGTTTCAGTGCGGCTTCTTTATACCTGGTCGTCGCGGTATAGAGTGATTCATCTGTAAAAGCAAAACACTTATGGATAGATTTACGCGTCAGTTAGGGTGCATCGCTCCCTATCTCTTACTCTTTTTTCCATACTCTCCTGACCATTCTCGTGTTGTACGCGTAAGGGACGTCCCGTAAGTGACTGGTCATATTTAAAAAAAAAAAAAATTATTAATTAAAATCTATGCAGACATAAACCAATTGGGAATTACTGTAATTTTACTTTATAAAACTAGTGCAGATTAAATTTTTTTTTTTTTTTGGTTTTTTTCTTCACTTATTTATAAAGTAAATCTTCATAAACACATATTCCATACATATGCTATTTCTGTGTTCGAAAAGTGAAACCAAATCTATTTATTATTCCATATATATTTCGTCGCCTGCAAGGTAGTCCCCCCCCCCAGGTACTATGCACTTACCACAATCGTCGAAACAGTTGTGATAGTCGATTTTCGGAAGGGCCTCCAAAGACGATTCAGCGCTGTACCCCGGAGTAGCCTTTTATGTTTAGGCATTAGCCGGAAGTCGTACGGGGCTAAATTAGATGAATAAGGCGATTGCCGAACGGTATGGATTGAATTTTTAAGTATCAATGCAGTGCGAAAAGGCACATTATACGAAAACCAAGAGTTGTCGGTCCGCAATTCGGGTGGCAACGCCCTGACGGAACCATCAGAGACTCCACAAAAAGCACATATTTTTAATCAGCATCAAATTCTGAATCGTTTTAAGCGTGTCTTTCTGTGCGTCCGTCTGCCTATCTGTTCGTCCGTCTGCATAAATGAGGCGATCGATTTCAAATTTGACAGAAGCGTTGGAAACATGGCACGCAGGCTGGTATTGAAAATGGATCAAATCGTTCGAAGGGCACGTTTACAGTGCTACCTAAACTGAGAACACCTCTGTTTTGCAAAAGAAATAAAAAATTGATTTCTCCTCTTGACTATATGGATAGATAAACTACACCACATAAATAGACGAAAATTTGAACGTATGTATTATGGACGATGCTATAATATCTGTATAAAAATGAAAAAAATTGACACGCCTATCCAATATTGTAGTGCATCAAAGTTGAATTTTTCTTTCAATACCTTTTTAACGCCTAGAAACAGGATTCAAAAACCGCATAAAGACTATAAATTCTTGGCCAGTTACAAAATTAGAATGCACCTTACAATATCCTTCCATCTGTTTATGTGCGCAATTGTGTAATATCCCGTTCGCAAGAATCGATATATCGCCTACAAGTATTGCAAAAGAATTTGAAAATGATTTAAACTTTTCCAAGCACACGCCTAAAACGCCCATGTGCCTATGCGATAAAAACCTTTATTTCGAAAGTACGCTTCTTATCCCCGCCCATTTCTAGAGTCACCCATACATTTTTTCGTTCCTATCCATTAAGGTATGTGTGTATGGTAGCCCACTCTCCACATTCATCCGCACGCGCATCGATTCTTATATCCATCTATCCGTACGTGCATTTACCAGCATGTTCCTTAATCCATATATCCGCCCACGCTCAGGTCCAGCCATTCTTATACTCACCTGTGCCTGTCTTCATCGTATGGTTTTGCTCGCTCTTCACGTTCACGCAAATGTCCATCCGTTTTCTTATTCATTTGTCCGTACGTCCATCCATATGTGTCGATACGTTCTCTTTTCCATATATCCGCCCATGCTTTGGACCACGCATTCTTATATTCATCTGCGCATATGTTTATCTATCCATGTAGCCATATATATGTGCATCCGTATGTCCATTCATGCCTATTTCCATAAATTCCCTTGCAATTCCTTCAAACTCATGCCCGCTTGTTTATCATTCTACCTTTAATGAATCTACATACATAGGTTTTATGATATACAGACGTTTCTAGTTAATGCCGAATTTCAAGTCTATTTACTTACGGCTACATACGCTTTTCGTGTAGGCTTTCCGTTCCTGTATTACTTCACCTATACATTTCCATTTTTCATTTCGCTCAGGTTTTACATTTATTTTTGCTTGCACGCCCGCATGTTTCACGGCATATTTCTGCCAATTCCTGCCTTAGTTTGTCGAACCTGCTCGCTCTTTTCCACCTGATATGTAACCCGATCATCTATCTGCCTATCTGGTTGAACGAATAGATTATAGAATTTTTCACAAGAAGATAAACTTTCCGAAGGATAATCGATTCTTTCGAATCTTCTGCAATTGTGGTTAAGTAATAACTCTCTCTTAACGGTTTTCTTATTTCTCTTCAACTTCATTAAGATTAATATTTTCTGATGTGTGTATGTAAGTATGTACAATAAGTAACTTAGTTCATGTCATATTCGCAGGATAATTTAAATATGAAGGCAGCTTAGAGTAACATTTATAGGCCGGCCCTGTGAAGTAAGATTTCGTACACATGCTGTACATATATTGATTGTGCGTTCAGTGTATCAAGCCGGAGGTAATAAGTAATAATCGATTCAAATTTAATTGACCGATTAAATCTTAAGTATTTCAACGGTTATTGAATGGTGGTGTAAAACGAAAGCTCATTTATTAAGTAAGCCCTTAAAGCCAAGGCTTTGCTTATAACGGAGCCATCTGCAAACAGCATCAGTAGACCATAACGTTCTGGCTATAAAACAAAACAAAAGGCAAGAAAAACATTAACACATATTGTGATATTATTGTCTTCACTACTTTTCACGTTTATTGTGCTCTGTTGTCCAGCTCCGTTCCCTTACCGTAACGCATAAGTTAATATACATTTTCGTTTTCCTTTTTTTTTCGTTATTTTTTTTTTTTTTTATGTATGCATTTTATTTATCAAATTGCTGACGAATACTATGACGTGCGGCCTGGCGAAGAACAATTTTAATTTCTTTTTGCGGTTTCACATTGAGGTTTACGATATTTTCTGTTTACGCTGAAACTTACGTCGCATTATTTTTATATCTTGTCGAGCAGTGTCTACAGCAATTCATCATCATAACTAGCGACGACGACGATGATGACTACAAGTGCGTTTTATATCGCAGTGATAATAAAAGAAAAAAAACAAAAAACATAATCTTAATGCATTTATGAATGGTTATTAAAGATCCCCCTAAAGAAAGCGCCACAACAAATGTACATCAGGAAGAAAAAGCAATAATTTTCTTCTTTTTTTTTTTTTCTATTTTTCCTTTAAGTCGCAAAGACGTCTAATCCAGTAAGATAAGGAAAAAGTCATTTGAAATCTTATTTCGTTTGTCGTGCTTCTTCTTCTGCTTAGGGAAAAGAACATCAACATCCATATGCTCAGTTATCTATCACTTGTCCAGCTCTAGAGGAGGGTCCGCGCGAATGGTATAGAAAATTGCAAGCGTCGGTTGGCTGTGCATTTACATCCGCCAATATGTTGTGAAAAAACATTGCACCAACAGCTATTGTATTCTCCTTTTCCCATATACATATCTTTATATACATAAATATGTGTTTTGAACCGTATGATTTTTTGCAAAAAAGCAAAAAAAAAAAAAAAAAGAAGAAAAATACAAAAAAGTCGACAAATAAAGCGTATTTTTTATGGGTTTTTCGTTGATTACTTTTTGTGTTATATGCAGGCTTGGTTTTGTCTTTTTCTTTGTTTTTTTAGAGGAGCAAAACTTTGCCGCTCAGTGATATGTGTGATCAAAGTTAAACAATTGATATATTCAGTAATAAAAGTCAGACTGTATTCGTAACGCAGAGACGGGACGGTGATAGGTGTGATTGACAATTTGAAGTCATTTACTTGTGTTCATCTTCGGTTTTCTTGATTTTTACTTCTTGTTTTGTAAACTCCTCGTTTTGCTATTATTTCTCTCTTTGTTTCTCTTTCCTTTCACAAGGCAATGATCAGCAGATCAATCCAGAACCCGACCAAAAGGAAGCTAAAACTATCGATTGAGTATGTCCATCTGTCCGTCTACCTGCCTGTGTACTGAATGTTTTAAACATAGTACTGGCTGGCTGCTACTTGAAGGCTCTTGCCTCTCTTGCATGCAGCTTGGTCTTGAAAATGAGTCAAATCGTTTGAAGGACACGCCTACAGTACCTCATCTGCTTTCCAAAAGGAATAAAAAATTGGTTTATTGCTCATTACTCATAACCTACAGCAGAAAAGAGCACAAAAATTTAGAAATGGATGCTATGGACAGGACGTAGTGCCTGTACAAAAATGCCTCAGATTGATCATGTCTACCCAATAGCATACGAAAATGTAATATTTTTTTTCAATATCCTTACAACGCACAGAAGCAAACTTTAAAAAACCCATCATCCCACAGTCGTCAGAATCGGAACGTACCTAAGTACGTTCGTCTGTTACTTTGTTCATTTATCTGTCTGTCCAACTGTGTGCTAGCGAAAGAGAAGATATCGCCTATAATTTGTAAGAGTTTTTGGAAATGCCTCAAACCGTTCGAAGGACACGCCTACAACGCCCATTTGTTTATGCAAGAAAAATGGCGGATACCTTCGCTATCCGAGTTTTTTGCTTGCTCTTCATAAACTAGAACCTGCCTGAAAATAGAAAAATTCATCCGCACCCATCGATTATTATGAAGTATGAAAATTTTGCTCCTTTTTTTTATTAGTCTTCTTCTTCTTCCATATTAGAGACGAGCACAGACCAGACACGGTTTTTAACTTCATATTTTTAAGCGATCAAAAAAATGCCTATGCTTTTTTACGACTATGCTACGTCGACAACAATATCGGATCAAAATGACCCCTTTTGGCAGAAATAGGTATATGCCCACAGCATCTAGAAAGCTAGACCAGGTAGAAAACAAGTTATTGTAGGTATTTCAAGATCTTTTTATATAAATAAAAGTCGCCAGTAAATTTTGAAACATTACGTCCATTGAATTGAAAAGGATCAACATGATATGCTCGGTGGCCCTAGTGTTAAAAATAAAAATTCAGACGTTTAAGGGTTAATAATAGCAAAAATATTGAAAGTCTTTGCGTGCGTGTTGATATTGAAAATGGGGCAAATTGGTCAAAGTACACGGCCATAGTACAGGGTAGAGTGGACGTATATATGTGTTTCTCCGAGCTTATTACACATAAATTATGAAAGATAAAAATTTATTTTCGAGCAGAAATATTCGTTTCTCCTCATTCCGATCGTCCGCTCAAAAATACCCATTTCGAGTGGCCGCCGCAATGGCGGCAGCGGGCCCACCTGCTACCAATACCACTGGTGGTAGCGATACAATCACGCGAATCTCCAATAACCACCATTCCGGCGATATCGAATCACAAAGCCTTTTCTCCGACGCACCTACCGCACCGAAAAGTGTAGATAAGCCTCCAATAATGACAATTCCCTCACGTCGATTAAAACTTTAGTTAGATGCAGATGGCCTCACATACACATAGAATATGATAAAACATCTCCCTCACCGCTTGATAGAATCCATGTCGGACATACCCATATTTTTCAGCAGGTATCTGAGCGAATTATGACCCATGTAGAATTCAGTCGCACGCTTCTTCTTAGTTCCAGTAGTTTATATGCCTTACCGGAAGATTTTATGAAACTATTTGACTGCCGTTGGTCTACACATTGCTTCGAGCTGCAATCCAATTTTTTCTTTGCCCATTGCGACACCAGCCTGTTAATGCGACTTCTTTGAATGCCACAGAAGTGTTCAGGATCTAACAAGGTCCCCCTGGCTCCGCTGTTGGCTAGACAGTTAGTCTGCCCAACCCGCTCGGTGTTTGAAGGCACTCCACCTCAAGCGTACATGTTATCATTCGCCCCTTTAGGGACTTTAAGGTCGCTTGACTGCTGGAGTACCTACAGATGCGCTCTCACTGCACTGCATTCTTAAGCATTCGGAGACATATGCGGAGATTCTGCTTGGAATATGCAGGGACTACATCCCTTCGAAATGGCCGTCTAAAAACTCGGGCCACAAACTCAATTTGCTATTTTCCAATTTTGAACGGTTGGTGTACCAATTCCTTGCCCGGTTGAAAACCTTGTCCGTTCTACCCCGATCTCGCCGGTATTGTCACTCTGATCCAGTGGGACAGCACTAGCTCTGCAGCACAATATTTCCGTATCTTGATAAAAGTTCGTCCATGAAGTTTCTTAATACCTCTAGGCGGCCCCTCAGATTTCCCGATTTTAATTTATCGATATTCGACTGTGCGTTCAGGCAAATCTCTTCTTCTATAGCAAACAAAAAGAGATGTGATTTCCAGCAGTGCTTCTAGGGCATTCAAAGGGCAGGGTTTCATCGCCCCGGTTATGCCAATGGACGCGAGACATTGAGTTTTATTTAATGTCGTCGTTGTCGTTTTTGCTTTACCTTACGGCACCGGGCCAAAGCTACTTAGGTTAGAATGGGGAAAATTATGATGGTATAAGAGCAGTAAATCGTTTTTGGGCTTATTCCCCACGTTTTACTGCAAAGGCGTTGACAGGCAAACAGTGCTCTGGTCGTCTTTTCCGTTAGCCGTCTTAAATGAGGTTTCTATGTTAAGCCTCTGTCAGAATAGACGCCCAGATATTTCACCTCGTTTGAATAGTCAAAGAGAAGACTCTGAAGTAATTTCTTCTCTTTCGAGAAATCCAATGGTCCAATGGTAATTTCCTCTTTTTCGAGAAAGACATCAGGACCATTCTTTGTGGATTAACGTGAAATCGTTTATCCTGGCACCACTTGTAGGTTATACTGAAGGGCTTTTTGCATGCATTTCGTAAGCATTCGTTCATCCCAGCCAACACCACAGAAATTGCCAAGTCGTCGGCATAACCTAGCATTTTGGATCCCAGGTCGTTTAGTTTCGCTACCAGCTCATCTATGACTACGGCCGAACTAAGAGGAGAAACCACGCCCCCTTGGAGACACGCTCTATTGGCCCTGAGAGTTAAGGATGCTCCTGCCAGCTCTGAAGTAACGAGCCGGAACTTTAGCCTATTGATTACCTAATTGACAATCAGGTTGAGAATGTTTTTGTTTTCGTATTTTAGGTAACATTTAAATTTAAACAATCATTTCTTGTGAGAAAAGTACTTATACTGTATTTCACATCCTTACAAATTCAGGCGCAATTAAGTCAAGCCTCTGTCAAAATTACTCTAAATTTAAATCAACGTCAAATTCAAAACCAATGTAAGTCGAAATCCTGTTAAAATTGGAGTCAAACTCGGGCCGATGTAAATCAAAACTTAGGCCAAATTTAGTGAAAGTTCGATCCGAGTTAAGTCAACACTTTGCCACAATTCAATTACAATTCAGTCGAAATTTAATCAAACTTCGAGATTTTTTCAGCCTTTTCTTTATTGCGGTCGAGCACAATCATAGGTCACACCCGATTAATCGATCAAAAAATGTCGGTGCTGACTTTCGAGTTTCTATCTTCATTATTACGACTATCGTAAGTCGAGAAAAACATTGCATTTGAATGATCTCCATGACGATGTGAATGGTGTGAAGTCAATAGATGATGCGGTGATGTGATGATGATTGCTACAATGTAAAGTCGACGAAGACTTAACAACACCACTACCGCTCGTCGAACTGCTGCGAGATAAACTGTCGTAACTATTGCCATTTAACAGAGGTTCACTATTTAGGCAGGCTGTAGAATCTTCGCTCTTCCTCATCATCTTATCTCAATCACTTCTTTCTCCTCTTTGTCTACCATCAAGAGTTTATTCTACTTTTTCGTTATTTATGAGATTGAGGTTAAAAAAGTATTTCTATGCGATATCTGTTTCCTTGTCTTAACCTATATACCCGATCATAGAGTCAGTCAATTCTGATCAAGCGAACTTTATTGTCTAGAGAACAAGAACATTTTCCCCTTTTTCTCAGTAATATTTTTTTTTCATCGTATTTGCTCCCTTTAGTGTTTTTTTTCCAGCTACGTTCCTTTTGCCATCAAAAACCTAAATATTGTCAGTTGCATTCGATATGCTGTTCTTGTTATTGTTGTAAAACGGTTTGATTTTTTCTTTTTTAATGTGAAATTTATTCCGTTTGTTGCTTTGTTTCGTTCGGTGAATTCGGTAGCCTAAGTTTCAAAAACTCGCCTTATATTATATACGCGTGATATGCAATATCATCGCCGATGATGAAGTTGCAGCTGCCACACGACTGCTGTTCCTTCTGCATGTAATGTTTGCATAAAAGTGCATATAAAACTTTTTCAATTTTTTCCTTTTTGCTTCTCTTGTTTTTTTTTTTTTTTTTTTTTTTTTTTTTTTTTTTTGTTTATATCCTAATAGATGAAAATCAAGGATGCTAACTCATACTACCAGCAATCTTGGCCGGACTAAAGGGAGTCAGCAAAAAGTGTAAAATTGTTATAACAAAAATTTCAAAATCAGAATGCAACAACATTGGTCGACTAGAGGTAGGAGGTAGCGAGTGAGGGCGAGTACAAAATTTGCGGAGAAAGAGTGGATAGATATTTGCCTCAATGATAACGCATAAGAAGAGGAAGCAAAATAGGTTTTTGCTACACTTTTGTATGTATGACTGTGAAACGTTAGCGATCTCTGTGAGCTGCTGTATGATTTCCAGCATCATCATCATCATCATCATCATCATCATCATCATCATCATCCTCATCGTAGTATAACTTGGAGAATTGCAGAATGCACCCATTGTGCAATGCAATGCATTGGGATTGCACTGGGTTTTGGTTTCGCTTTTCTTTTTATTATTTTTGCGTATGCTATAGTTGTTATACTCGTTGTTGTTGTTGCTCGGACTTGCCCCAAAACGTAGCTTATGCGTTAGGCAGAAGCTGGAGAGTTTGAGGTATTCAATCAAATAACTTGGACGAGTCCACAGTTTTTTCCCTTAGCTTTATTTTTGTTTTTGTTTTGTTCAAATTGCAGTAAAAACTCAGTACTTATCTTTGCATGCACACACACGTATATACACGTAGCAACATACATAGTACACATAGTCGTTTTAATGCTTACCTTCAACAAAAAAGTTTTCGCTTTTTTTTTTTTTTTGTTTTTGTTTTTTGTTTTGCTTGGACATATGTATGTGTGCGTGAGTGTGTGTGTGTCGATGAACTGCTTTTTTTTTAACTTCAGCTTTGGCCTGCTTATGCTATGCCATCGTTGGTACTACTGCCACTACTACTACTACTACTACTACTACTACACTAGTACCACTATTAGGATGCACTTTTGTGCCGCCCCTTTAGCACGTCCCTTAGCTTGTACTTTATCTTTAACTGGGTATAACGGAGACGATAACATGAACGATAGCGTGGACTCTTTGCACTGTTGATGACGATGAGGATGATGATGAATAGTTTGCTAACCGATACGATATACGAAATAAAAGAATAGATTTTTCAAGCGAAAAAAAAGAAAAACGCATAAACTTTTCGCGTATCTTTGTTTAAACGTTATCAGACCATCTGCATATCTGTGCGACCTACCTCTCTGGTTAGAGTAGAAATGCATTTTGACCAGGCAGGCCGTGAGCCAGGCTACGTCACACCAAACACACAGAAAACCAAATTCAGCTCAAATACGCGTTGCGTGCATTTATATGTAATTGCAACTATGTGTACTTATATATATATATATATATATATATATATTTATAGATATGTGTGCGCGCGTGTGTGTTTGTATGCCCATATGCATTACGAGCACTTGTGCTCAGAAAAGTGTTTGTGTTCGTCTGTTTGGATTCCTTTGCCAACAACCAAATCCAATCCTTGTTGATTTGCATACACACACACACGCACATACGTTTGTACATTAAACTTGTATTTTTTTTTTATTTTTTTTTTTTTTTTTTTTTTTTTTTTTTTTTGTTGTTCAGCAACTCTTTATATTTGTTTTGTGATTTCCGAGTTGATTTTATATTCTCTAGTCCATGTTATGTTTCGCATGCCTTGGTTGCTGCGTTCGTTGTTGTTATTGCACTTAGGAGTGCAATTGGCGTTCTTTTTATATTTTGTTTTACAACTCTTACCTCGACATTCTTTTGTTTTTCCATTTTGTTATAAGCGTTAGAAACGTTTTCTGTGTAGTTTTCGCCTCACGTGAAATTCAAAAAAATAAATGAATAAAAAGTAAAGAGAAAGACAGAGAAAGAAATAGTTAAAAACGGATGAGAGAGGGAGGAGGAGAGAACGAGAAGCATATATAGTCAAAGATCTCTCTCGCCTTATATATGACGATGATGATGATGATGATGGTGATGGTGATGGGATAACAAGTGCGTTTACGTAGAGATCTCCCGATGTATTGCGTTTGTTTGTCCATATATAAGCTTAAGTGCTCCGAACAATTAATTGACGTTTAAGTACCGCAATTTTCAAATTCATTCTATAAATATTAATTGGAGACTTTTTATACGCGCAAAACTTTTTTTGCTTAGTACCTACGTATAATAGATTATAATACTTATAGATATGTCTGTTGGCTTCGCTGTTGTTGTAACCGAAAAAGTTAATTATCATCATACCCTAAGCATGTATGTGCGTCAGTCTATGCACCGATATTTTTATTTGTAACTTTAGCTACAACATAACTTTTTAGCTTAATTAAAATAAATATTGACTCGTATGACGAGGATACGTTAGACTTTTTAGGCTTTCATAGCCCATACTTGAGATTCATTCAATTATAAAGCAATCGGATTGCTTTCTTTGTAAGGATTGTTTTTATATAATATACATATATATATACATATATACATACCTACATATACAAATGCATATGCATGGATATGTATTAGAAGATTATCCGACAACATTTTTATTCAAATTTAAAATGATTTTTATGAAAAATGATCCATATGTGCTATGTTTGAAGCGTTGTCTCGCCTTTTCTCCTCCCGCTCCCTTGTGTAGCTCTAGCACGATTAGAGGGAAAGCCAGATTTCGGTTTTTTGGAGAAATTTTTTATAATCAGTGTAAGCATTTCTTGACCTGGGAATACGGCGGACTGTAAATCACGTAATTTTATTAATCGATTTTCACTGCTTTACCAGCTTCGAAGATCTTCTTTCATTCTGCGGCTCACACTCCACGATTGTACGATTGACCGATCACTCAGGGTATGCCCCTTGTATGTGTAATGTAAAACGGGGAGCGACCGATAAGGAGTGACGGGACGCTTGATTGGCAAGTCATATACTTTTACCGGTCGAGCATTTATACTGCTCTTAGGATAATACCGCACTGCGTATAAAACACGAGTACGCCGTCCTGATAGCCGGATTGCTTAGCTACTTGCCTTTGCAGTAGTCCTGTCTTCATCTCTTTTAATTCAGAGATTCAGGTGTATAGACATTGCCAAGAATGTGTTAGATGACATGATTTCCGGTTACCACTGAGCACTTACACATTTGCTAAGATAACATATGGTCCATCGTACTGGGAATAGAACAGGGTTATATCGACTTGATGATCGTGCTTCGTAGCTGCTTCGGTATCCTTTATCCTTCTCTTAACGCAAACTAGCTGCAAAAGAGTATTTATCTATTTAGGTTTGTCAATAGTGTTGTCGATAATATGATCACTAATTGCCACGCATTTGCGAAAATCATTGTAGTCAACATAAGTTTACTTTACTTTTATGAAAAGCAAAAAATCTTGATTAGAAAATTTTCATCGAAAACTTCTTTTGAGTCAAATTTAACAAATCCTTAATTCACCCACAGAACTCATCCCTTTCTCCAAGCTTAACACAGTCCAGCTCCAAATTCATTTGCAACACATTTTACGTGCGCAGTAAATGTTTTCTTTTGACGTAATGTGCTTCTTACTCTTCATTGATTCATTTCTTTTACTATCGTGGCCTAAAAGTGAAAGATTTTAAGAAAGGACTACAGTACACATTCCACTAGACTTCTCACCAATCAACTAAGGGATGAGTACCATCTTATACCCATGAAATCACTATTTGGAAGATCATTTTCGTAAATCATTTAAGCCTGCCTGCGGATCCACCCGCCTGATGCGTCGTCAATAGGTATCGCATAGCCGAGTAGAACTGCCGAGTAGACTCACGAATGTCAAGTCGGTATTGGGGTGCGTAAATGTCAAAGCGGCCTGAACGTACTTGTTTGTACCTATAGCGGGCCCTCTGCTTAGGGATAACACTCATTGATTGGGCAAATATTCACTTTCTTCTTCCTTCCTTTTCCCGTGTACAAGTATCCTGAACGATTGTTTATATTAAACCTTTAGCCTTATTTGGGGTAAAAGCACTTTGCGACCATTATAGAACTTCCGAACTTTCTACGCGAAAGACTGAATGAAGAGGTTTTTGTTTAATCTATTTTCGAAGTCAATCCTACGTCATAGAGAGAGTTAAACAAAAAGCGAGTAAGACTCTCTTTAATTTTGCCGGGCTATGAAAGTTGTAAGTGGTCGGATTTTCAGATTGAAACTCAGCATGTTTCCTATTGAAGGATACTGACCCGATTTCCTGAATCGCTTGCTGTAGTTCGACTTATTGCTGAGATTGGAGTTTTAATTTAATCTTTTGATCATGTCTTACAAGCGTAAAAGGTATGGCTTCCTCCTTTATCACATCATGGACACAGTACAAGCTTATGGTGAGTCAATAGTGTTTTTGAAATCGCTTCAGTTCATCCTGATCGTTTTTGAACGACATTTTCGAGTTTTAAACTTTTCCAACCGATCGGATGATTTGCTTGCAAAATGATTTTTTTTGTTACGTTTCGAAAGCGATCCCCTTTCTTTTTCGGAAATCATTGTTGACTCACTCAAATATTAAACTTCTTTTTGTGTATCTTGGTTGCCGCAAATTGAAACTGAAAGTCCTTCGGGATCGATCTTCGATTCCTTAGCAATGTCATGGTTGATTAAGTTTGTGGGAATGTATACAAGATTCAGTAGAATTTGGGATAGACCGATCTTTTATCGTACCGATCGATTTCGAGTCTCTTTTTGAAGCTTGTCTGTCCGTCTGGCCATCTGTCCGTCTGTCCGGTTTGTTTTCTTGTGGACTACTTACAGGTCGAAATCTCTGAGATAATTTGATGCAATTTGGTTCAAAGACACGTTTTGGCTCAAACACGAACGCTGTTAAAAATGATTCGAATCGGACCACTTTTTCGACCACTTCCAATATAAAGCGTTATTGTAAAAAGTGGTTGGTTATATGAATAACTTGTGCTGTAGGGTATTTAAAGGTGCGCTGTGAGATACAATAATGTTTTTTACTTTTTTTATTTATTTATTTTTTTACCTATTTTTTAACATTGACACGGAATGATAAGACTAACTCCTAATAGCATAACAGCCAGATGTCTGCTCTGCAGTTAGAAACACATTAGCGCGTTCCCACGCTAACGGTCCTTATAAAAAAAACACGTTGTTTGAAAACGCATAAGTGGACCGACTTAAGCGCTGAACGCAATGACTGCGTTCTCATAATGCATCCTGTAAAATGTTTCTTTAGATGATTCCCGCTTCCGGAATGCAAGGAAAGCTCAATGTCCAACTATGAAATTATATTTTAACACCTTGAGGTAAATGTCTTCATCACGTCACACAACTAACGTTCACTTTTCTCAATAAGACGATCAATTTGCTCTGAATTGCTTACCTTAAACTGCTTTTAAGTAAAACGAAATGCCAGACCATATTCTAGTCATCGCTTAAGCCCCATTACTTGATATTTGATTAAGTTTTAGTTAATTATTTGCGTAAATTTCTTAATGATTTAAATGAAAAGGAATTTTAAAGTGCGGACAACATTTTAGTTCTATATATAGTATATTTCTGACATTTTAAGGCTTTCAAAAAAAACTTTTTCAAAGGCCGTTGATTATTAGTACAATGTACATGAAAAAGCTTGAGTTGTTCTCTTAATAGAAAAATAAATGCCGTATAAGTTGAATAACGAGTACCCATCATTTACCTTCGATCAAGCGATATTGCGAAAATTTCTATATAGTCATATAAGGAAAATCGGATGAAATTATTGAAATGAAAATGTTAAGAGAAAAAACTCACATCACATATATTTCAAGCTGGGGATCTGCTTACGAGCTAGAAATTCAGCATAGAATCAGAAATTTTAACGCTTTGAAATCATAAGTTATAGAGACCGACAGAGGGACAAAACCGTCCCAGCTAAGTGTATACGCGTTTTCTTTAGTGTCACCAACAGTTCGACAAAATGAAAGAATCACATTTCCTCCTTTAGTGAATGCCAAAATCTCTACGTTCTGTCTAAAGGCTCTCTTACAGTGAACTTTACCTAATTGAATGATTTTTTTCTTTATAAGACGTTTTGTTTTTCAAAAAAAAAAAAAAAAATAAACATTAAAATGCTACGTTAACCTAAAAGGCCAAAGCAAAAGAACCTGAACTTTTTATATTAATCTATCCTCTTAGGATAGCACTCAACCCTTCGAAGAGGAGACCGGGCCGCTTGTGTAATTTTGGCATTCTCTGTGACCGGGGAGCAAGCAATCCTAGAGGGTTTAGCTTAGGCACTTATGTGAACGGTTTAGTGCGGCCAGGAAATACGTAGTGCAAGCGTGCGATGTGCGCAGCTATAGAATAAGACTTTGTGCCAGGGAAGAGGGGCAGGCGGCTTCATTGATCTCTTTTATTGTATTAACATGTTGTTGTTGTTATTGTTGTTGTGTTAAAGGATCCTTTAGTAGGGTTTGTGATTTTTTCAGTCTGAAACGGACAAATCAGAATTACCGACTGTTATATTGCGCCTCCAGGAAGAAATTCTGTACGGTTTAACTTATTTATTTTACTATACATACTTAGATACTTAACAGAATCTTGTAGTAAAGACGTGCGTCTGTGTAGTGTCATTTTGTAATGTTTTCGGATAAAGAAAAAATTGTTGCGAATAAAAAACACGACATTAGAGAACATTGTTTTTGCGCTTCCAAGGGAAAATTTTACATCGCTTGAGGTATCTATTTATTACACCAATTCGGCTACTTAGGAGAATCATTTAGTAAGGACATCAACCAGGCTTCGCATTTGCGTGAATCGTGCAGTCGCGGACAATATAATTTAGGAAAAAGAAAGTACAGTTACAGGAGGCAGATCAGACGGCTATACTGATCTATTTTGTTACACTAACTTACATGTTTTCTATTCATTTCGTAAGGGCACGTCATCACAGTGGTGCAATTGTGTAATGTATGCAGTTACAGAAAAAATAATTTAGAACAGAAAGGTCGAGATTGCCAACTATCGCTGTGCCCCTTTAGGCATAAATCCTAGACGCTATGACTTGTCTATTTTACTGGACTAAATTACGCATTTAAGAAACTAAGGGTACGCATTAGATGATCCGTACAGCTACAAACGTAAAATTTAGCAGAAGAAACCTGATGTTGTGCCTTTTCCTGAGCACTTAAGAAAATCATTTAATAAGAGCATCAGCGAACTGGTGCAGTTATATGATTTGTAGAGTTATAGCAAAGATCTTCAGCCTTAGGTCATTAGGAACGCAAGCACCCTGGAGCACTTAAGAGAATCGTTTAGTAAACGAATCAGCTAAGTGGTGCAGTTATATGATTTGTAGAGTTATAGCAAAGATCTTCAGCCTTAGGTCATTAGGAACGCAAGCATCCTGGAGCACTTAAGAGAATCGTTTAGTAAGCGAATCAGCTAAGTGGTGCAGTTATATGANATCTTCAGCCTTAGGTCATTAGGAACGCAAGCATCCTGGAGCACTTAAGAGAATCGTTTAGTAAGCGAATCAGCTAAGTGGTGCAGTTATATGACCTGTACAGTTGTACGAAACTTCTTCAGCCTTAGGTCACTCGGAATGCAAACATTATGGAGCACTTAAGAGAATCATTTAATAAGAGCATCAGCTAAGTGGTGCAGTTATATGATCTGTACAGTTGTACGAAACTTCTTCAGCCTTAGGTCACTCGGAATGCAAACATTCTGGAGCACTTAAGAGAATCATTTAATAAGAGCATCAGCTAAGTAGTGCGGTTATATGATTTGTAGAGTTATAGCAAAGATCTTCAGCCTTAGATCACTAGGAACGCAAGCATCCTGGAGCAAATGCATGCATGCATCGACTAAATAAGAAAGTACTGTATTAATATCATTTCATAAGCGCACGTACATAATTATAAATGCATGTAGCGCATAAGTAAAACTTGAATATAAATGAAAAATGCTTAAGCGAAAAGAATAAAATATCCATACATATGAGTGTATACAAGTTTGACATTTATAATGAATAAAAGTCACCTTTTATTACCTGACGACCATCGTTAGCTGTAGAGCGATAAATATTGAAAAAAAAAAAAAAAAAAAAAAAAAAACGCGGACAATTTTCATGATTTTCTACACAGCGAGAATGTGTACATATGTATGTATGAGTTCAGAGACTACTTTTCGTAAACGCGTGCATATTTACATACATACATTTGTAAGTTAATTGACAGAAAAATACTTTTCATATATGTATAGGTAGGTAGGTAGGAAGGTAGGTAGTTAGGTAGGTAGATAGGTATGTATAGATGGAAATGTAAAAGAAATAAATTTTATAAAACGATAAAAGTAAAAACCGTTGACTAAATTAAAACGAAATGCATTTCAGTGCAATGCAATGCAATGCAATTAGTTAAACCTGACAAACAGAATATGTTCGTGTTCTTTTATTACAATTTGCACTCAAAACATTAATGTTTTGTAAGGATTTACGTACGTTAAAGAAAATCAAAAACATATAATCAAGCAATGTAAGTACATATACTGTACTATATACAAATGGATGATGGCAGGAAGGAAGAGAGTTTATTATGTGTGCAGAGAATGAGTGACCAGAAAATGTACGAAAAGGTTTAACTAGAATATAATGAAATCATTTTCTAGGCATTTTGAACATAAGTTCAACGAATGAAAATTTCTGACCATTTTCGTTTATAATAGTAGGTAGTATATGCGCGTGAATAACTTGCCTCGACCTCTTCTCTTCTTCTATAATCTATAGTATTATAGCCTTAGTATATTTGTTAATACGTACGTAAGTGTATTGTAACATATCGTAGAGCTTAATTAAAACTTTGACTTCATATATATATATATATATACATATATATACATATATGTGTATGTGTATGTGTATGTACGTTCACAAAAGCAAACCAATGTCCTTTTTTCATATAATTAATGTATTCTTTGAAAAAGAGAAACTTAAATCTCGCTGTGCTGTCAATAGAGATTTTTTAATTACCGAAAATTTACATACAATTTGGATGGATTTCTAACGCTACGACAAATAAAGATTAACAATGAATTCAATAATAAGTCAATCTAATCATGTTAGCTAAGGATTATAAACCCCACGTTTTGCTATGAAATCTTTGAAAATCTCATTTAATTAACAAAATACTTTAGCCATTTGCTCCTCTATTCTCTCTTTTTGTCTTTCTAATATAATTAGCACTTGGTTAGAATCTATTACTATAAGCATTGGTATGTAAATATGTAACCAGAATTTTGGTATAGAAAAAGATATTTATTGGATGGAAATGAAAAATAAATAGTTTACTCCAAGTGCTGTCCATCACCTGTCTGATCATTTGTGGATGTCACGCCTTTAAAATTCTTCCCCTTTTGCCATTGAGTAGTTTTCTTTTACCTCTGCATAGGAACTAAAGCGTTGCTCACGAAGTGTGCGATCCAGTGAAGAGAAGAAAAACTCGAGCCTGGTGAGCAAGCTCCGTAGGGAAGCCTTTGTTAGTTGAGTGCTTCTAATCTGTTACGAACCCTGACAATGTTGCTGTAGGCAGAGATGAATGGACAGACGGATGGATGGTCGAATGGAGTGACAGATGATATGTGAAAAAGAAGCGCTTAGGGCTTTTTTGAACAGCAAACCGTTCTACTTATTGTAGTTAGTAGCATTTACGGTAACAGAACGGAAACAGAAAACCGTATTAACCGTAAGCCGTCCTCACTTCATCAATGCAATAAAAGTAATGAAGATTTGGTTTTGACGGTAACTACATTGACAACTAGGGTCATCTAGTTAGGATAGTTCAACATACCTCGTATAAGGTATATTCAAGTTTTCATGAAAATTATCCAGAAATACCTTACGAACTGTGACGTAATGCTACTTAATTGCTTGCTTTCTTTCCTTCTCATACGCCTTTGGAGCAACACTTCAACAAGTATGAGGAAATCGAAAAGTGGCTTAATAAATAGTTCGTTTCAAACTGCGCACGGTCTCCCTTTAAGCAAATGCATAACCTGTCAAAAAGAAAGGTGGAGGCGGCGAATGGATAGCGGAATATGTACCTTGCGAACCCCAATTCTTTAAACAAACTACGGTTTTACTATTCTTTTAAAACAAGTCTTCCTTTTCCTGAAAAAAAACAAATGATAAGGATTTGCATCCACATCCAGTGTTTCTTTAAACCGCTTACAAAATAAAAAAAGTCAAAGCAAAGCAAGGCTGACAAGTAAGTAAGCTATAAAACTTCACCCCTTACAAGCATCCAACTTGTAGACTGAACGGAAGATCACAAGACGGACAGCCGGACATATAGGAAAGCGATTCAAAATCATTTTCTGGGTACAATAAAAAGTAGGTCTATCTATAAAAGTCTTCTGGGTGTGGCATAAATCCACATAAACTTAATGTTCCCATGTATCGCAAGTGGCGTACTTTAAAAGATCTTGAATTCAAAATATTGTCGATAGTTCGCTAAACATTTTTCGTAAATTGTTGACTTGCTTTTTAAAACAATACGAAACGGGAACCAACTTTTATGTGGCATCATAGCCATTGAGATATTCCTAGAATGGCAATAATTCATCGGCTAAAAAATATGTTCAATAGAAGAGTGAATGGTAGCACATTCTACTTTAGTACAGCTAATGTTTCTTTGCTTGTCGTTATGTAAAAAAATCAACTTTTACTGCTTTTTCGCATATTACAACCCCTTTTCGTTCAGTCATCAGCGTAAGTGCATCAGTTGATGTTAGTAGCATTCTTCAGGGCAATGGTTTTGCTTAGTTATGACAGTTAATAACACATTACCGTTATCTGAACCCTTCTAAACAAGAGATGCCAGGAGTATTCGCGCTTTACCGCCGCAATTCCGCATTGCGAAATATGCCTTTTTTGTCTGTCCGAAGTGTTTAAAGTAGCATCACATCGTCAAGCTAATTTTTTAAAGCTTTTGCCGGTAATCTCTTTAAAGCTTTATACGTCTACGACCAACGCTATTAGGCGCTTAATGCATTTCCATAATTTGTTCCAATCATATTTAAGAAGCGAAGAACAAAGAAACCTAGTTCCGAACTTCTAGATAGATTGAGTTTTAACGAATATTCTTTGCTTAGTTTGACTTTAGATGCGTTCCTTCTCAAAAAAGGAAATAATAGAGAAAAGTCCTATACCGTTGGTAAACACTTTCGAAGGCTCTAACTGTTGCTCTTTCTTGCTTCGGATGCCTTAAACGGCCCAAATTGAGTTTCGTTACAAGTCAGTTAATTAATTATAAAATGATATCCTAACAGCTTTTACTCAAGCTTACATCCCGTATCCGGTTTATTGTTTGTATAGTAAATTTTTACCGTACATAGCCAACCTGCCCAATAAAATTCTTGTTAGCTCATATCTTTTATTTGTTTGTTAACACATATGAGCAATTATCGATTTTCTATATTCTCTTGAATGCCTCGTTATCGATGAACACTTTTTCTTTTCTAATTTCTTTTACGCAATTTTTTCAATCAATTTATTGTGTTTGCGTGTAAATTAAGTCTTTCAAGCAGAGAAAGCATATATGCGGCACTATTGGGGAAGTACGCTTAGTAACGTTTGTTAGTGTAAGTTGTCCCCGAGAAGCTCTTAATGGACTTGCACTTTAAAGAGTTGGTATAGAGCTTCATCATCTATCAAGTAGAAGAAGTGCAGTTGCATCGTCCTACGGAGTAGTGTGCTTAGTGCAGTTTGCTAAAAAACTCTTAACGAATGCCGCCAATATAAACAGACCTTTACTATAATCTATGCTTACATATATATGTACACTATGTACTTATAAATATACTTATATACATATAAGTGTATATATAACGCTTCGTTTACCTTTGTACAGTGGCATTCCAAATTTGAGCCCAATAAATCGCCCTCTTAAGAAGGCTTGATCTTTCATAGGATGTCTATAAATCACAGACTGATTTATTTCCATTCTACTGAGCACAGTTTATAGTGTTTTACCCAACACAAGTTTTAAGGCGATTAAATGGTAACATTTCGTACACTTCTTTGAACTTACTATGAGAGATCCAATGGAGTATATATTCAAATTCCCTTTTCCTTCCCTTTGAGGGTAAGTTTTTAGTGTTTCTTGTTCGGAATTAGGGTATTTAAGGGACAGTCGTTATTCCACATACACAAAAGTATCATGAAATTTATGTAAGATACATTTTTAGGCAGTTCCTTCTTAGCTTCATAAATTCGAAAAACGATCAGAGGGAATTTGTTATGAGTTTGGCACGGGAACTTCCATACTAAGTAACTAAGGCAAATGGCAGCAAGCAAGTTTGTATCTCAGCGATTTATGACAGATGTTCTCAAAGCCACAAGAGAAGATTTAGAGCTTATCGTCATATTGATGGCTCAATACTTTTCTAATAACTAGATCATTATCTCCATAGATGAGCGAGAAGAAACAAAAGAAAATCTCTCACTCTTATAAAACTATTTTAAGTGACCTCGACATTTCTTGACCGTTACTCTCTAATCCTTTAAATGAAAAATGACTTTAAGCGGTTTAAACATTTCCCGATCATTGTTCTCCAATGGCTTGTATTCTTAGCGGTATGTAGGAGGGAACTAATCTTGTAAGTATGGAAACTTCCCATTGTTCAGGTTGATATTCAATGAAAGCGTTACGATACCTTGTGTCATATTTTCAAGATAAAAGTGTTATTAATATATTTGATGCTTGAATGCTCTTTACTAAGGTGTATTTATAGACACTGCTACGTTGCATAAGAACAGTAAGGACAGTAATAGAATAAAAGTTATTGTGCATATAAAAGCCTAATGAGTAGTTACGGTTCACTAAATCGTTTCACTATGCGAATATGTGTAAACTTTAGATGTTCAAGAAAACAGAGAGTATAGCACGAGTTTGGCAAGCAATCTTTGATTTAGTTTTGATTTAGTAATGAAGTGAGTTGATTTAGTAGTGAATCTATAGAAAATATAGATTTTTGCGACTTTTACTTACCACAGTAAACCATCTATCTATTCTCGATTTGTGTGTAGTGCAAAAGAACAAGAAGAAGTCGATCTCTCTCGAGAATGAAGTTTATAGAAAGAGATTTTGGAATTTTATATAATATTTTTGTGAAAGCCATTTAGTCTTTATGGGCAGATTTTTTACAAGCTTTGAATGTTTGTACACTTCGTCTTAGGCGAATATATAAATTAACTTTGCATCTATAAGGGTGGCTCGTATTTTTAACAAGAGATTTCGAGTCCTGCTTCGTTTTCATGACTGCAAAGAGAATAAAAGACATTTTTAATACAGAAAAAAACAAAAAAACCAAAAAAAAAAAAAAACTGAAAAATTGAGAAAAAAACAAAAGCAACGAAGTAAACAAAAAGAAGTTTGAAGTTCAGTTGGTCATTCACAAATGACCAGTAATTCAAATTAAAAATATCTAACAAACGAAAGCGAAAAAAACAAAACAAATTCGTGGTCCTTTCAAAGCGCACCTTGCAAACCCTTCATCTCAAGTTAATGCACGTAAATTGTCGATTATTCTGCCGTACGGCAATGCTTAAGAGGCGCTTGGAACCATTTAACCCAAGCCATAGCAAACGTGTTCACTACCTAATGATAATAGCGAAGAAATATTCCAAGGCGTACGGTTCGCTACTTATTAATAGGCGGTTTATAACCAAGGCTTTTCAGTTGCAAAATGTGGCCATGGCCAGGCCAAAGAGCTATGTCTACCTTAAATTTCTGATTTTTTGTTTTCCATATTTGTTACCAATGGAATAACTAAATGAATATATTTCCTATTCTGTGAATATGATTAAAAAAAAAGAAGAAGAAAAAGAAGAAGCACACACACACGTCTCGACATCCGTGACGAATGTGCATACGAATCATGTAAGCGAGCCAAACGCATGCATTGAGCTTCCGCTGCTTTCATATCCAGACAGACGCTTTTTTATTTAAATTATGGAAAAAAGAGAAGTAAAGAACTTCTAAAAAAAAAAAAAAAAAAAAAAAAAAGAAAGACACTAATGTTTAACAAAGAAATTAAAGGATTAAAATTTATACGAAATGTACAAATTTATTGGACAATAAAGGGTTAAATAGTCCACTGTCCAGCAAGAACTCATTTAAGGCTCATTTTCAGAAAATAGAAAAAACAGAAAATATATACATGAACGCAAACAAAAACAAAGAACAACAACAACGCCAAGACAACAACACAACACAAAGATTAAGAAAAGTAAGGGGTGATAGTCCACTATGTGTACCTATAATACGTAGTACTTTTCTTTCGTCACACTGGACATTTCTACAATGATTTACTTCTGTACTTTGTTTACATGTTGTTGGCGCATATCTTACCTTTGTATGCTGCTACGTCCGACGACTTCGACGTTTAAAGGGAACAGCGTACTAGCCTCCTCGTTTTGATGGTCTTTGCTAAATAACTCAAGCGTTTAGTTAATGAAGATTCTTTCTTTTGATTTTACATTTGTTTTTGTTTTTTCTTTCTTTTTTTTTTTTTTTGCTCTTCGTTTTTATTTTCGGTTATTTGAAATTAATTCCCAACAAAGGATAATATTTTAACCAACAATTAGATAAAAAAAAGATGCTTAAGCTACGGATTATTAAGTTGGACTTTTGAATATATTTGCAGTAAAACGATATCTGCAAGAATGTTCAGGTGAACCTTTGTTGTTGGTCAACATTTTTGGTATCTTATACGGAGACATAGGATGCTGCTATCTATTTATGTTTGTAGTCAGAAAGTAGTAAAAGTGCAAGAAGAAAAACTGCCCCTATTAGTTTGTAGATACTTTAAGATCGAAAAGATGCCTGGCATAGGGAAAAGGGTCAGAGGGGTTGTACTTCGCACAGGCATGTATAGGCAGCCCTAAAGAATTTGAAAGCGTAGCGTATATATCGTCAAAACATTTAAGTTAGTATGGACGCAAATAATTGTCTTTCTCGTTATAATGTTCGGGCTACAGGTAATATATTTCCATTTCTGTCTGTAGGTAGTAGATTTAGTAGGATTTTCTTGCAGTTTAGTTTACTGAATGTTTTCTTCTACTTAACTGATCTCCTTCGGGGGAAGAAATCAATTGACCTATCAATGAGTTTTGCAAGTTCATCTGGCCCAAATGCAGGTAGAAACTTCTATCTTCTTCCGACAATGGCCTGCAATGTGTCGATGGAAAGGTTGGCATTAAGTGGAAAACTTGCGGATATTTTTAAGAGTTTTACGCTCCTGTTCGCCGCAAAGGATCTTTTCCATAGTTATAATGTTTTCGCTACAGGTAGAAAATTATGTTTTTTTACTGTTTGGTAAGCAGACAGATAAAGAACATTCCGTTTTTTACGATGCTTAACTGGAAATTGTTCGGGAGAGGAAATCAACTAACCTGTCAATGAATTCAACATCCCGTCTGCCACAAACACAACGAAAAGTATTAGTATCTTTTCCGACGATCTGCTTTAAACTGCAAGTAGAAAGCTTGTCATTGAGTGTAAGGTTTGAAAAATGAATGCATATGTTTAGGACTTTTGAGGTCGTATTCCGGGCGAAGAATTTCTTCAACGTCGCAATATTTTGAATACAAGCAGAAAATTAATATTTCCTCTTAATGTTTTGCAAAGATGAAGGGAAAGAATACTTCATGTTTTACGGTACTTGGCTGACTTCATTGGAGAGGGAAATTCGACTGATCTGGCTATGAATTTGGAAACATTCGCAAGACCAGAAGACTATCTGAAAATTGAAGTAAATCCAAGCGTTGCAATACGCTTTACTAAAGGTTCTTTTTTCCCGATTCATATTTAGGGAAGAAGTATACTTTTCGAAACCCACTTTCAGTTTCTTGATGAGATGTATTGCTGTTGAAAGAAGATATTTTAGTTGGTATCCGGGTCGAAAGGCGTTCTTTTTCATTATAATGGGCTGCCTGCAAATGTACAAACTTAATATTTTTTTTTAATGCCTTCCAAATAAAATCCTAACGAATGTTGCACTTGACTGAATTCTCTTAAAGAGAACATCAGCTTAGCTATTTATGAATTTCAAAACGTTTGTAGATCATCTTCAGAAGAAGACAACCCAAAGAGTTGAATACTTTTCATTAAAGACTATTTTGTTCTGATCTGTCGTTAAGAAGGATTACAATTGGACCTAAGGAAATTTGTTGCTAAAAATATGTCAGAACAAACATATGGTGATTGATTCGGTAGGCTTAACAAATTTCAGACCCATTGCTACCTTGCCACTTTGGATGCTTATCACAGTATTGCCTTTAGATTCGCTTAGATTCTTGTTGAATATTGATTTAGAAACTAATTTAGATTTTTGTTTTATAGGGAAAGTTACGCCTCTGGGATGAGAGTCTTAGAAGAGGGCTTTACATTTGAGAAAATTGTGAAACCCTAGATGAGGGTCTAAGTCTTTCTATTATAACGGGATATACGAGTTCGCTTATATGTACTTTAGTCGATAACTTACCTGCTTCGGATGGCTTCTAGGATCGCAAGGTATTCAGTCAAAAATGTGGTTCTAAATGGTAGTGTACCTTGTTAATAAACGAACATGTTTGCACGAAATTTGAATTTGACGTCAATGTCAGTTGGGTAGAGTGTTGCCAACCTATCAAAAAAAGTTTTGATTACTTAATTTCAATCGGTAGCAATTACAGGGAGAGTTAGAAAGAGTGATAGATAGATGAGGAGAAAAGAAGGAACACTTTTTGTTGCTATTACGATTACAAGCCATTCACATGTATGTCATAAAAACGGCTGACACTATATGGAGGAGGAGAAAAGAAGGAATTCTCTTCTTGTGCCATTCACCAGTCATTCTAGATTCACGTGTATGTTGTCTATTCTTATGGAAAAAAACCTTTAAGGTAAAAGTCCTTCCTTTCGATTTAACATATCCTTTTGGTTATCTTTGGGAAAGTTTCGATTTTCATATTTTAGTATTTAAGTTTTTATGAAAACTAGTCGATCTTCTAAGAAAAAAAATTTCAAAGAAAGAAAAAACCAAAGACACAACTTTACCTGCCTCATGCAGCTGGTGATCCGCGGAAAAATTGACAACAATTACCAGAAATTTGGCTGAAAAGGAAATCAACACAAAAATCTTGTGTTGAGTTTAGGTAATGGTGACCTGTTAATAAAAGAGTATATAAGCGACGTTTTTGCAAACCGCAAGATTGATTGAGTCAAGAGAGCTGAGCCGTAATATCAAGACGTTCCAAATTTAAATTTCTTAAAATAATTTATATATAAATTTCCTAAGATTTGTAAATAAAACCTAGGCTAACCTAAAGATCGTCTGTGGTACGAACTTTATTGCACATTAAGTTGAGTAGTAATATAAAATTCCCAAAAAAAGGATTTCAGTTACAGTTTTTCAAGCCTATATTATCAAAGCGCTTCCCTTGACAGCAGAGTTCTCTGAGGTCAAAATTAAAGCTCTGAACACAACGAATGCATTTCCATCCGGCATCGTACAAAATGTTTTTTACACACATCGCCAGAGGATGAGGAATACATTCATTCAAAACGTGTGCAGCACACTGAAGTCGTTTTAACCATGTCCGTCCGTCCGCCCACCTCTCTCTGCGTGCTTAATATCTATGGTCGCAAATATGAAGCCATTACCTTCGAAATTGGCACAAGGATTCCAAATATTTACGCACAGATTGGTATTAAAATTGCGCCAAATCGGCCAAATGATATGACCACAATACACCATAACCTTAGACCATCTCTGTTTTCAAGAATAAAAAAATGTGGGCTTTGCTCGTCAATTACAAAACACGGCAGACACGACGATAAAAGTTTGCTGGTATATTCTACGTCTGGTCTTGGTGCACAAAACTGGGAAAAATCAGCCAACATCACGTAGTATTATAGAGTAGGGATAATAAGATTTTTCCTCTTTTGTCCGAATATAATTTTTTTACTTGTTTTCTTGTCTTCTAGAATAGAAAAAAAGGGGAATCAACAATTTGCACTCATACTACTTGAGAGTATCTTGTATCTAAGTTAATCAGACAAGGATTAAGTGACTTTGAAAAATGATTTTCGAAAATCGTTTTTTTTTTATCAACATTCATATTCTAAATATTCGAAGTCACGAAGTGTACCCGTCTTGACATTTGCAAATGCATTCGTATCGTAATTTAGTTTCTTATAAACTAAAAATTAAAACATACGGACCGTTAGCTGACGCACCTTTCTTTTAGTTTATTAAATCCTTCTCTTTTTGCGCTTTTATCTTTACGGAAAGAATGCTTAGGATATAGATAATTTTTAAGGGTCACTTGGTCAATTGATTTTACATAAGCAGCCGAACCCAACTGAATTCCTAATACGAAGCACTTGTTAATAAATTTTTGTCATATTAGCACAATACAGCCGTGGGGTGTTTTAGGAGAAATAAAGAAAACTTTTAACATATTTACATACTGAACTATATTTGGGTGTGTTTGTTATTCTTTACTTTCACTTGACGGCTCTCTATACACATGAAGGTGAGCAGTTTATGAAATGTTTGTCATGCATATAAATGTTATGAACGTTCCGTTTAAAATGTAAGAATATGTTGTTGATGAACTGGTCCAATAGTCTTAGTTACGCTTATCTGGCCATTTTTTCGCTATTTCCTTCTTCATTTAATATTTCTTCCTCTTCCTATTCTAAACAATTGGTTGCGTAATGTATTTAATACAAGTAAAAGCACTGAAGTGGGCCAATGATCTCCATTAAACGCCGTACACCATCCTGCAGTTATTCATATAACGACTTTTTAAAATGAGGCGTTGTATGGGTAGTAAAACACGTTAACGTACCGAAGTTCGTCAAAATATCTCAAAGCTTATTGCACGTAGATTGAACGTAAGAGATAAGATAGACAGACGGACAGACAAGCTCACATCAATTCATCTCATGCCCTTCTGGTGCACACCCTGTACCACCAGCGGTGTAGGGTGTGAAAAGAAAACCAATACTGAAGTAATAACCGGTTTCGATGAGATCTGTTCTCGGTCTTCTTCAACTTTTCAAACCCCTATTTCGAATTTGTCTGTGGCTAGATTGTAATCCTTAGGGAAGGTTGGCTCAGAAAATTTCGATTATGAATAGGTAAAGTATGAAGACTGCAGGTCGGTCCTCGCAAATATTTACTGAGAAAAAGATAACAACATTCGTCCCGTGAACTATTCCTAATATCCTGTAATTTTGTGATGAGAAGATGTACTCGTTCGGTCAAAGATCATTGCAAATCCTATAGGTACTAACTAGTTTGTGATTATTGGTTCGCTGATTGATTTGAATTAAGGCTCATAGCAGCGTAGACAGTGCTACGGAGGAAAAAGTCGCATCGAGAGAGCAAACTTTTCTCTAAAGGGAGTTATCTATGCATGTACGTAAAGAGAATCTAGTATTTGCCCATGTTCGGCCGGAAATGAGAAAGTTGGGTATCAGTTATAAGCAGTTAACACTTTTATTATTTTTAGAGTGAATCGTCTCGGCAAACGAGCAATCCCCTTTCTTGGGAAGAACAGCTTGGTAGAGCATTTTTTTCGTCATATGGTGAGAGTGTTTCAGTGTAATAGACATCATAATAGCCGCCATCTACCGGCCGGTACCAAGAGTTTGGTCGATTTTCACATATGTTTTAAATTTCCAGCATCAGGAAATCATAAAATGGTTCCTTTCAATCTTTAAAGCCCGGTAGGTAATAATTACGACTACCAAGCCAGTACTCGCGGACTGAAATTTTTGTGCGGTAGAGTTTAGTTCGGTTGTAGCTAAAGTGCCCCGTCGGTAAAGACATAACAGTTACCGATTGCCCTCTTAACAACTAGGTTACGGCCACACTTAGGCGAACCAAATCTAGCTTTAAAAAGATAACAAGAAGGAAAATTACACTCGACTGTGAGTGAATCTAGTGCACTCTCTCGATATAAATAACTAAAAAATAAATCTATAATATTAGGTGGGCGGGGCTGATTTTTCCATTTTCGTAGAACACACGTGTAAATTTTCGTTGTATATCTGTTTTAATTTGTTATTAATAAGTTAAAAATCTTAAATTTGCAAAAGCTGCTCGCAATTTACGATATTCTGTAGGCGTGTTATTTGACCGATTTGATCCATTCTCAATATCGACTCAAGTGCGACGCCTACAATTTTATTTCAGCAACCAGCTATGTTCGCCAAAGATATATAACCAGACGGACAGACAGACAAATCGATTTGAAATTTAAAACTGATCAAGATGTGTGGTGTCTATGAATTCTTCTTCTGTTCTTCGAAGTGCTGCAAATATTCCAACCATCCTTCTTTGGTAGATCGGAAAACTAGTCTGTTAATATATGGTAAGAATTAAAAGTGGAATAGACGTGGATGGAGGTTCATAAAAACTTTTTCTTGAAAATTATTACAGCATTCTGTTCTTCAGTTATTTTCCAAACTTTCTCTCCTAATTCTATGACAATAATTCTTGATTTTTGTGATCAAGAGAACATTTGCCACAGGGGTTGTACAGATGGACATGCCGGGAATGATTCAGAGCTTGATACACTGACGAAGAATATGTATGCGGAATCCTCTGATATGTCTGACATTTCCTTTTGTCTATTATATGGAGATCCTTCGATGAAATAATTCCCCCTGGTAATGGGGATAGAAATGAGTTTTCAAAATTAGTTCGCTTTCTTCGCTTTGACAAAGTAACTCGTGGTTGAGTATAAAAATGAGTTTTCGTTATTAGTTCACTTAACTCGATATGACAAAATAACATCTCCTGGTAGTGAGAGTGAAAAATAATTTTCAAAGTTAGTTCGCTTACTCCGCTTTGCCCAAATATGTTCCACTGGAAGTGGGTACAAAAATGCATTTTCATAATTAGTTCACTTACCTCGATTTGACGAAATAACTTCTTCTGGTAGTGAGCTCGATTTGACAAAATAACATTTTCTGGTAGTGAGAGTGACAAATAATTTTCAAAGTTAGTTCACTTTCTCCGCTTTGACGAAACAGGTTCCCCTGGAGGTGGATACAAAATTGAATTTCGATAACTAGGTCGCTTACCCCGCTTTGACAAAGTAACTCCTTTCGTATTTGGGCATAAAAATGACTTTTTGTAGTTAGTTCACTTAACTCGCTCTATTTGCTTTACCCTATTACCCTATACAATAGTTGCTTAGTTGGCTATTAGATGAGATTAGAAGGAAAGATTTTAAAAGCTTTCGGCAGAAAATGAAGAAATTGTTTGAAGGAATCTTCGAGTAATTGCTTAAGTTTATGGCATGACATCAAATTTATGACTAAAAGACTTTTGCGTTTCGCTAATATTTCCATCCACATGCATGTATAAAATCAAGATTTTTATCCGCTAAATGATGACAATTTTGCCTCAAGAAACAAAATATGATAAAAAACTTTTAAAATTTTTGTTACATAAAATACTTAAAACTACTTTTATATAGCGCAGGATGATATCGGTGAAGTCTTAAAGGCACAATTTTTGTGGCAACACACATCACAAAGGGAAACCGTTTAAAAGAGAAAAACCAAAACAACTATCGCTTGTATTGTTTGTCTCCTTCAAAGTAATCATTGTTTACTGTTGATTGTGAGCTTTCAGGGAAGCCGTGATGCTTATCTTAAACGATAAAAAACTTCTATTAAGTTTTCCTTTAGTGCTCATTAGCTCTTCGCTTTTCGGGGTTTGAGAAGTGGGGGGAAAAAGAGAGACAACACAATTCTAAATATGTTATCATCATCCTCTTTTCATTTCATGGAATGGGTTACTTCACGTATTCTCTTTATAATACGGAATCTTATTGTTATGGTTTAACTGAGCCGCTTGGTAATAATTATCTTACCTTAAAACCATAAACACTATGAATAGTGGAACTCTTTACATTCTTTTGTGCTTTATTTACCCAAGTGCTTATACTTGGTCGCTTGATAAACGCGATGGTGATGGTGATGGTGATGGTGATGGTGCAGTTAAGTATGTTATGTCTATAGTTTCTTGTCGATAAATTGTTTCACATTTCGACCGAATTCTTTTAAAAGAAAATTTATGTTTTTAACTTTTGTTAGTGTAATACAATGCGAAACGCGTAAGGGGAACTATAATTGCTTCGAAACGATTCTTTTGATGTCCTTCATAATCTCCATCTCTACCCATTTTATAGAATTGTGTTAAAAATTAAATTTCTTTAGTTAGTTCCTTTATCATCGGTCATATGTTGTTGAACAAAAATTTTCGAAATTTTTCACTTTGAAAACTTTTGACTCAGTTTTGATGGTATTCCAGAAGTACCTCGATCGGCTTGCTCGGATTTATTATGAGATTCGTTCAAAGTGATTAACCTGAAAATTTATATGAATGGGTTTCAAGTTTCTATTGCAATTTTTGATATATGAAATGGTTGTTCCTAAAAGGAATAGACAGGTGAACGGATGCACAGGGAAGAAAGGAATATCTCGGTACTTGAGGTATAACTAGTTTTAAAGGACCAAAGACCCACACATTAAGCTTTGTAATCATCAAAAAAAACAAAATGAAACAAGAGGATGGGTCTGAATCGAGTCAATAATTTTTATTGCTGAAAAATATTATACAAATATCATGCCTTGAATAAAAACTAATTTATCTCCGAAATTGATTTTGGGGAAAAAAAGTTCCATGCACTTCTTCAAGAGTTCGTTTGTTTTTGGAAGTAATCTCTGTAGGGCAAAGGATCACGTCATGTCATGTCGCGACAAATCATCATCTGATAGCGACTCACCAGCGTGATAGCGATTATCAGCTCAGTACACACAGTATACACAGTGCAGCATAGCGCGACAGGGCTTAACATTAAATAGCTTACATCACTCCGCTTAATAAAATTATTCAAATAATATCTTACCAAAGTAGATGTTGTAGGTCATTTGGTGAAAAAAATAGTCCATACCGAAGCATTTGCAATAGGGTTCAGCTTTGGATCATTTGCAGCGATATAGGAAAATTTCATCAAAATATCTCGAAAATTGCGAACTGCGACAAGATGGACAGACTGACGAGCAGATGGAGGAACGGACAAGCTCTGATTTTAAATAGAACGGCGGGATATAAAGTGTGTCTATCTAGAATCCGAACTTCCTTGCACTTATACTACAAATGACGTAGGGTGCTATAAAAAATGAAATATAAAAAGTTTGTTTTACTCGTTTTTTAAATTAAAAAATTGAGATCGACCCACATCATATTACACCGATCGATTCCGAATCACTTTCTTAATTGAACTAGTCTGGTCTGTCCGTCTGCGCAAATTCTTTCGTAGTTTTGTGTCGAATGTTAGACAAAATATGCCGATTGATTCAGAATCATTCTCTAAGTCGATCTAAGTTTGTCTGCCCGTCTGTCTGCCTGTCGGTCTGTCCGCCTTATTTTTGCATTCAACCTACAGGGCGCAATTTTTAAGATATTTTGATGACTGACATAGTTTGTCGCAAGACCGGATTGTGGCCCACTCTTTCGATCACGGCCCCTATACGACGTTATTTTGAAACGTCGTTGTACGAATATTGTACTGTATTAAGCAAAGTGATGCACGGTATGTAACAGCGGTCCGTGGCTCACCATTATGTTTCCACTTGTTTAAAATAAATTTGTTCTTTGGTTGGTGTGATGGTCGTTTCTTTCACTACAGAACATGGTTTAGACGGTTGCATAATACTGCTTTTCCTTATATAGCATATAGAAGGAACTTTTAAAATAAAAATGTTGAGAATAATTTCTAAAAATTCGATTTCTCCATTATTCAAAAGTTCTTCTTAAAAATAATTTTTTTGTATTTATTTTCAAAATTTTTTTTTGTTGTTGTTGTATTATCTTCTAATAAAGTTTTCCAAATAGTGATATTTCCGGAACCGGTTTTCGAAATCATTAAACAAAACAACCCTATGTACCTTACAATTAACCTAAAAAAACACTTTTTTTCAATTTTTTTTTTTTTTTTTTTTTTTTTTTTTGTTTTGTTTGAAAGTCATGACCTTGTTCTGAATTCATTAAAATAGGTCTGTAAGTATTTTTATATGCACAAACATATACGCGTCCGCTTCCTTAATGATAATAGCAATCACAAAAACAAAATTGAGTGATATTAAAATTAATTGATTAAATTACCAGAAAATAAAAAAAAAAAAAAAAAAACGAAAATGCAATAAATACAAAAACATCAACAAGTTGTTGATGCAGCACAACAACAGCAACGAAAAAAAATAAAAAAAAAAAAAAATTGAACAAAAAAGCCGCAATCTGTAAAAGCGAAAGTGCGGTGTAAGAGTAAATAATCAATTAAAATTAACCAAAAAATTGTTTCAGTTTTCTTTTTGGGGGACATTTATTTATTTATTAACGCGATTTGCTTCTTTTTTTTTTTTTTGTTTTTTTTTTTGTTTTAACATTTTTACCCATAAAAAGAAGTGAAAACAGTGACAATGAAAAGGCGCGTTATAAATGAACAATCAAACGTGAAATTTTTACGCAATGCGAACTCAATGAAAAATAAAAAAAAAGTAAAAAAAAAAACAGAATGAAGAAGCACGAGTTAACGTAAACGTAAACGCTACATATACATACATATATACATAGTTTTAAATACGAGACAAAGCATACGAAATGAGGAACAAATGTTAAATGCGTTCGTTATACGTATATGATATAAACAAGAATACGTTTGCGAGACAGAGGTACGTATGACTCTACTATAAAGTAGAATGAGTGGCTGCTTTATAAAAATATGTGTGTGTGCGTTTGGAAACAATAATAAAGCCAGACAAACAGTAAATATAAGCAATGATATCATATCAAGGCCACATGCCATAGCGGCGACGGCGACGACACCGACACCGACACCGACACCGACACCGACCCAACCGGCCAAGTGATAGTGTTTTGCTTTTGCTTTTCAGCGGTGAATAACGTTACCCAGCACCGTAAACGAATGCTAGCAAGCAAGCAAGCAAGCAAGGGTCCCATGCGATGATAACCAAGCCAACCAACCAACCGTACAACAATAATAAGCCTATTTATACCTATAGTTTTTCATTTTTTCGTCGCATGAACAATAAAACAAAAAAAAAAAAAAAAAAGAGAAAAAATGAAAGCAAAAAAGAAACAGAAAATAACAAAACTGAGCCAGCACCCCGTTATTATTAAAACTTCACACATTCATACGCTTATATGGCCAACAAGTCTCCTGGCATATTTGTGTATGTGTGTGTGTGTGTGTGTGTGTGTATGAAAAAAAAAAAAAAAAAAAAAAAAAAAAAAGAGAAAAAATGAAAGCAAAAAAGAAACAGAAAATAACAAAACTGAGCCAGCACCCCATTATTATTAAAACTTCACACATTCATACGCTTATATGGCCAACAAGTCTCCTGGCATATTTGTGTATGTGTGTGTGTGTGTGTGTGTGTGTATGAATAAAAGGAATAAAAAATAAAAAAAAAAAACTGTAGAAAAATTGTACACATTGTCGGCATAATTGGGGCCAATGCCATTTTTCAAGGTCAAACCGTAATTGTTGATAATGAAAATTATTTACTCAACCTTCTCTACCCACTGTCCCTACCTATCTATCTACCTACCTACCTACCTACCTACCTATCGCCATAACGAGCCAGCAACCAACGAACCAATTGACTATTCATTCACTTACTTCCTATATATATATATATATATATATATGAGAATATGCGTCTGTGTTTGTATACATGTGATTTTCGTTAATGTTTATTATTGTCCAAAAAAACGAAAACGAATAAAAAAATGTTTAAAAAAGTATCGGTTGCTGTAAATAATAAAAAAAAAGAAAAAAACAAAATTAAAAAGTAAAAAAAAAAAAAAACTGATGAGCTTCATTTAAATGTTAATAATTCACACAATACACAGGCATACAGTCATTTATACACATACAAGCGCGCGAACTGATTTCAGTAGCAGCGCGACGATGCCATTACGATGCCATTTAGCTTTCTCGCGAAATGATGCAGAACTTGCAGAATAAACATACTTTGGCTTTTTCAAATTAATTCAACTATTTACAGAACGGAAACTTAATAAAAATTACCTCAACTCTGAGATCTAATATTCAACAAACATTCGATTATTCGAATATAAAACTCGGTTATTTACTTTCAAACATTTCATATTAAAATTTATATTCAGCTAATTAAGGAAAACAAGCAAGAAAAAGATTATCCGAATAATAAAACCGATTATTCGAATAATAAAACCGATTATCCGAGTAATAAAAGTGTTTAACTGACTCAACTAATACCGCTCTTAAACGCTTTTTAACATAAAACATTTGCACTACTACCTCGTAGAATGCTTTTATATGTCAAGTTGTTTTTTTTGGTTTTTATTATATGCCTTGGTGAACATTATTCTTATTGTTGGCATAAAATTGGCCGACTTTCTTAGTCTTACTTTAGCCGATGGATTTTCCATTTCTTTTCGATCAGCCGATCACAGAACATTGCCGATAAGGGTCGGCACGATGTTGACCAGGATGCATTATAAGCAGTTGTGTGCATTCGACGTGAGAGTGGAAACGTCTGGAAGATTGGGAAAGACTACTACTATTGGTATTTGCTCAGTATTTGTTGGATAATTCATATTAAGCGTTCAAACAAAATATTTTTCTTCTCTTTCCTTTCTACTCTGTCTATAATTCTGGCTGGTCGTGACTCTTTAAGGGGAATTCCCTGTGAGGCTGACCGTGCAAATAAGAAAATAAGTATCTTTTAGCCCTGTGTTGAGATGCTGAGAGAAAAGGGGAGAAATTTAAAGAAACCACTTGCCTCCACATTCGATGGGCAATAAGGAATACACTTCTTGGCCCCAATAGAAAGGTATAAACTGATTATATGCAAACTTGTAAGAATGCCTTAGTTCATTGCCTTTGAGCTTCGGGAACTTTGTTTAGTTTATGTTTACCAGTTTAGATCGACGAAATCTATCACTTGATCATGCAGTGCACTATGTGCCGCGTACTATTAAAATTTCGATTAAAATTAAATTTTTGGTTAAAAATTCGTAAGCTTTCTAGCTGCGCATTCCTTTGCAATCACCTTCATACGTGAACAGTTACATTTATTATGAAAAAAATGCCTGTCTGTCGCATACGCCCTAAGTAAACTAATTGCAGATTTGTAGAAAGAAGTGAAGGGAATATTGTGATTAGACGTGGGACAGGGTGAACGTGTAAAAGATATCGATAAATACTAAAACGATTAGCAATAGCAATAGCCTTAGGTATATGAGTGAGGTACGATTAGCGTAAGAGTACGAACGCAATAAGTATAATAAATGGAAAGGCGGCGTCTTTTTCAAGCTACTCAAATAGTGTAACAAGACATTCTTCGAGGGCAGAAAGACAAATGAACGCAGAGGGGAATGTCTAAAGTGTTGCATGCACCAATTAATAAATGAATCGGTCCACCGATTGAGAAATATAGAGAAGACTCGATCGATGCATTCACGAATTGACAATCAGGCGATTTCGTCAAGGATTGAAACAAGAGTGCAAGTGATTGAAAAGGAATTTCCCGGAGGCAGAAAGACGAGAGGGAGGCAGATGTGTAAAGCCATCGCAAGCGCAGATCTACCAATCGTTACCAAATGTACAGACAAATGAGAAGAAAGTTAAAGAGGAGCCAAGTGGCGTATGTAATGCATTGGCGATTTCATCAAGAAGGGGAGCAAGAGAGTGACGGGCTTGAAAGTCATTTGGGAAGTAAGCTAGCGAATCGAGAATCAAATGGATTATGGGATAGACAGAGGAAGAGTGTGGCCACTTGGAAAAAGTACCGATCAGTGCATAAATAATCTTACGGTACAATGGGACTCAATTAGCTAGCGGTCAAATGGACTGGCAGAAGAACGGATTGGCGACTATGTCTTCAACTATTGAGATATTGGAGAGATAGACAGTCTAGCAGGGCAGCTTTTCGCTCTGACCATTGATAATGGATGAATCGACAGAGGTATGTCGATGAAGGCGATGGAATACATGCAAACATGTGGAATCTTAGGCAACTTAAAATGCACTTTGCATAGTCTTCTTAGGCATTGCGATGAAGTGACGTTTGGTTTGATCGACTCTTACACTACCAATTTGATAGATCGATCCACATGATTAAAGCTTCACATGAACACAAAAAGAAAGGCGAAGAAGTTGGATGATCGCATAGGTGGTAGATGACACTCGATCGATTTGAAATGAATATTGAAAGTAGATCGAAAAAAAGCCAATACGATATGCACGTTCCTGCAATAAAGACTTAGTCCCACGGCAATCAGGGTATCGTATGATATCGTACAGGTAATCGCACCCTGCAAGGGGTAAACGAGCAAAACAAAAATGAGTACACATGTAGCCCCAAATTGGTAAATAAAACAATTTATAAAATTTGATTTTAAAACACGCAAACAAACACACACGCACACACACGCACACCCACACACATTTTCATAGACAGGCCACAAATTAACAAAAGTCTCATTCCTCTTTAGCTACTTTACATTGTCAATGACCGGCATTAAGACTCATCAGCGCTTCATTATTGCGAAAAAGAAGTGCAAAAACAAAGCGAAAAAAAAAAAAATTGATTACAAAATAAAAATAAGTTTTAAACAAAAAAAAAAAAAAACGGAAATGCAAGTGTTGCAGAAGTGTAAAAATTCATTCATTCACTCAGCTGTGTACATAAACAGAGAAGCAAACATCGCCACGCAAACATCAGGGCAATTTCCAAAAAATGAAAAACAAAAAACGCATGTTTTCGCTTTTCTTTTTTCTTCGTTTTATTTTTATTTTTATTTTTATATTTTTTTTTTCGTTTTGTTTTTTTAAATTATTTTTTTATTTATCTCTTTGTTTTTCATTTGCAACGTAAATGCATGCAATGAAAAATATGATGAGGTTGCCGACCACACGTGAATTTATGAAGGCCATCGCTGATGATAGCCCAAAATGCAACAAAGCAACAACAACAACAACTGATATGTATATACGAAAAAAAAAAAAAAATAAAAATAAAATAAATAAAACAAAAAAAAATAAAAAAAATTAACGACAAAAGCAGCAGCAACAACAACAAATATTTAAAAAAATAATAACAAAAGTAAAAATTACCCAGAAAAACTCTCTACTTATTTGCATTACTGGCCAGTAGGACTTACACTCCCTCTCGCTCTCTCTCTCTCTCTCTCTGTTTTTCTTTTTCTAGTATGTGTATGAATGCATCATTCATTACAATACTACGGACTCGGGCACGCACATGTACATGCACATGTGTTGTTCGTCGCCTTTGGACTTTAATGCATTCCTTAACCGGTGAGTTCAGTTCAGTTGGTTTCCAATGACTGGTGTTATTACAGCTCATTTTTTGGTTCCCATACAATGATGTGCAGCAAATTTTTGCTCAGCTATACACGTCAGCAAGTTGGACTTGTGTGCATTTTTACTTTTATCCTCTTTTCGGGCTTTTCGTTGTTTTTCGGTAATTTATAGCAATAAAAACTTAAACACTTTCCTTTCTTCTCATATATTTTCCTTTTTTTTTGTTTTTTTTGCGTTGAGGGGCTTTTTCGTGTGTTTTCGTTTCTTTTTGTTTTTATTCTTTTAACCGGCTTCACTTTGTATGCGCGCGAGTTTATCATATGTTCTCATATGTTAATGCTGCTTATTTTCGCATTCATTGACTTTCAAGTTACAGTTTCAGTTCTCGTTCTCGTTTTCGTTTTTTTTTTCCTTGTTTTTTTTTCTGAATTTTTGGGTATAAAATTTTCACACATTGCCATCATTACCATCACCATCGTCGAGGACTACTTGCTATTATTGTTGAATGCTGGGCAACGTTGATCTGTTTATATCGTTGAGTTTTCATTTGTTTGGTTCATTGTAAATTCATACATACATTCATACATACATGCACACACACACACACATGCATATGCCTCGGTAAGTATACCAACCATATGTTGCTTCATTGTTTGTTATAAATTAAATCATTTAATTTGCTTGTCGGTTAATCTCTTTCTATCCCTCTCTCTTTCTCTCTTTCTCTCTCTCTTCCTATCTCTCTTATATGCTTATTGGGTTCAATAAAATCAATTATTTTAGCGATTTCTTTAATAGAATTGATTATCCTATGATATATATATATATACATATACATATACATATATAAGAATTATAAGAAGTAAAGATAGAATAAAACTTTTGCAAGTTGAAGAGATGAAGAAATTGAATAATTGATATAATAATGAATTTGCCGATAAGGAAAGTAAAGCAAAGAAAAATAAAAATGAAGATAACTATTGGTAACGAGGGAAGATTCGTGTTCAACTTTGCTTTCTCCTCGCAGGCAGATAGAAAAGCGAAAGAAGGAAATCATTTCTTGGCGGTTTCCATCTTTCTTCGTTGAATGGCTGCAAGAAGGGAAGGAAGAGAGAAGAAAATCTTACATTGACACTGATTTTTTCGGTACTCTGCCTGTGGCCGATTCTTTAGTCTTTTTCAAACTGTATAAGTTCGCGCCATAGGGCGTGATTTTCACCCCACGCGATTCTATCATAGAAATCCTTCAAGGCCAATGCGATAGTGTTTCCACGTCTCACGGTACCGATTTTTCTCTTTCAATCCTCACGTTGTCTTTTTTAGTTTTTTCTTTTAAGGGTTAAGTGGTCGCGACCATACCTTCTTAAAGTCCAAGTTATCCACTTCTTCCTATTCTTGCTTTTCTCCCCTTTTGCTTAGCCCGTAACCGTTACGCTTGCTAATGAATTCATTCCTTTCTGCAAGTTCAACGAAACTATATTTGGCCTATCGCTTTCCCATTTATTCTAACGCACATTGGATTCGATTTTAACCTTAATTGTGGATAGTATAGTTAGTAAATTGATTGTCAACATTTTTGAACTGAACATGAAACTGATCCTAATGAATCTAATGAAAGCTATAGATGAAGGTTGCTTTATTTTCTTCTGCTTTGTGGACGTGAGCATTAACGGTTTGGGCCCATTTGTTAACCTCCTATTCCTAATTGATCAAGGAGTGTTTTTGTCGAATTTCAGCTTTTTGCAACTGCAACGATTCAGAAAATTTATTCATCAAATTGATGGGTTTCCGTAAATCTAGCGTTCAGGTTTACATGACCACGATTATATCTCACCTCATAGCCCAGCTTGTCGAATTCTTCCTTTCCTTCCTTATTTCGCCTTTTCCTTATCACTTTTTTTTTTTTGAGGGGCAAGTTGCTATCATTATTCGCTCTAATGAAATTTGTTCGTTCCTTCAAGTACAGCGAGACCATGATTGTTCTCTCTAGCGGTGCAAATATTTGTTACATTTCATGCCGTTTTGTTCACTTCTTTTTTGTGTTTTTTTTTTTTCTAAACCCTTCGCTATCTTTTTACAATGCTCATGCTGTTACGTTTATAATCTTTTCGGGAATTTGCATCTTGAAAGGCTCAGCCTATCGAACTGACTTCTTTCCTGCGGTACATTTTAACTCACCTGCTGTCAACGTCATTCTCCCTCGTGGAATTTATCTTTTCTCTAAAGGTTCAAGGAAATTTTGTTGATCCTCACTTGCAATATTTAAATTTTTTTTTAAGCGTACGCTATAATTTTCATGTCCACTTGAAAGCATTCCCTAAGTCATTTGCCGCCGTGTTCACCCCTCTATCGTAGCAATTTTTGTTTATCTCACGACCCATACAATCTACTTAAGAAGCTTTTTTCATTTTCAACGGCTAACTCTATTCTGTTGGATCTCTATTCTAAGAATGTTAACTTCTCGATCTTCCGGGATCTCGGAGGACAACATTCGTCTTTAATGTCCAACAATGTCGGGCTATCGATTTGTGCAATGCAGCAGACTTTCTTGACTGTCAAAAATCTAATAATAGAACAAATGCAACTCTGATCGTTTGTTGTTTCGTAAAAATTTTCTGCGTACTGTTGCATACTTTCGTGTTACGGCAATAAGCCAATGTCATGCAATGTGCCGTAACCGTAAAAAAGTTTCATTGTTTCGTTCTTCGTTCCCTAAGTCAAAATATCTCAAAAACTCATCCTTGGCTTTGACTGGCATACAGTTGAGACTAACTGCATTAATGCTACGGGTGAAATAAAAGGTTTAGCGTTTTGTGGCTTCCTTTGCAATGTAACTTTTTTTTTAATTTGAAACCTAATTTTTTATTTTCATCCGGCGGTATGGACACTGAAACACAACGATCATGAAATTGTTGATATGTCTTCGAATTATTCATGTGTGTCTTTTATCCGAGGTACTATTTATTAGTCCCACGCTACTCCTAATAATTATATGATGTTGTCTGGCAGTATTCTTCAAAGCATTATCTTTGCGTTTATTTTTTTTTAGCCAAACCAATCAATCAGGTGATGATTAGAAAGAGATGGAAAAACAGATGGGCTATAGGGCGCAAACTTAATACCCTATCAGTAAGTGTTATGCCTTTATTGACCGATCAGGCCCTACAACTACGAGCACGCATCGTCAAACCGGTCAGGGATTTCAACCCGCGAACGAGGACTTGTGAGTCTTGGAGTTTTATTGGCTATGCGGCAGTCCATTGAAATCTCATCTCATTCTATGAACACCGGCCTGAGTAACTCTTTGCCATATCATTAAGTTTCATTTACTAAACGAATTAAGTCGCAAACTTAAGTAACGAAATTGAAGGGATGTCGCTTTTAGCGGACACGAATGTGAAATGTAATTAAGAAACATCTTATTACATACTTGTCTAGGGAATACTAACTCTTACATAAGCCATCGTCTTTAAAGTTATATTCTGACTGCACCTATATACCTTACGAAGAATTTTATATCTAAGGTGTTTATGGAATATTTGAGAGACAACCACAACCACAAACAATTTAAGTCATTCACCGCAAGGACTTTATTTATCTTATCACTATTTTTATAGCATTGCATAGCATGGCCATGTTATTGTTTACACGAATGTTTGAGCAGTTGCCTCAAAGAATATTGAAACTAAGACGCCACAGAGACTTGGCGACAAATGGTAAATTTATAAATTCTCACGACACACAACGCCAACCTACAGGCTTATGCATATGTATATATATATATATGTTCTTTACACATTGTATGCTAAATATTTATTCTTTGTTTTCCAAGAGTCATGCACGGACTCCTCCTGGTGACATATATATATATATATATATATATATATATATATATATATATATATATATATATATATATATATATATATTCATATATGGAGTATCTTGAAGTGTAAAGCGCTTTAATTACATTTATGCCTTTTTTTTCTTTTCTTCTTTTTTTTTCTTTTTTTGTATCTTCTGCCATTACACTCAATTAGGTTTTTCTTTTATAGTTTTTAAGGTGTAGAAAATATTCCAATTAAGTTTGTCTCCTGAGAGATTTCTTACAAGGCGCTCCTTGTATTCATAATATATATGAACAATGTTCGGTCGGTATGTAATTTTTTTCATTTGGCCTTCGTAAGGCAAAAATTTTAAAGGTTTCTATTAACTCGAACTCCACATTTCTTGTTCTTCTTACCTAATTTCCATATACTATCACGCACTTCAGTCATATGTTTAATTGAAATTAAGGTATTTTCTTCTTCTTCTTCTCCTTTTTTCTTTTACTTTTCGTTGCAATTAATAGGTGTAGAGGAAATTCATATACTTAGTCCACGCATTGCAAAGTCTTTAATGATTTCTTTTAGCTTTAAAACAAGCACAAAATCATGCTTGGCACTTAACGTGCGGACATTATTTTCATAGAACTCGGGACATGGCATAGTAAATGGAATTGTTTTGGTTTCCTTATTATTTTCCAATTTTAATATACGGAGTTAGACTGACATCAAATTGTTATTTACTTGACATGCAGATAACTTAAACGAAAAATGCATTGCTATGCCATGTTAATGCTGTAACCGTAACCGCCGACAATCTTTCCTTATTATAAGGAAATTGTATAAGAACGATTGCTTGATTATGATTGCAATCGTTACTAACGATGTCATCAAATTCGAAACATAGTTTAGTACGAATCTTTGAAGCTACACCTTGAACGGACTTAACAACGTAGGTGGGAACATATTCAGAAATTGTCATCGCTCAAGTATTTATTTTCCTCTCCACCCTCAAGATGACACATATTCCTAGATGTATGGTGACTTACTTCCTTTCTCTCCTTTCTTACTTTACTACTTTTCGATGAAAAGTCCCATGCAAACGACAATTGTGGGCCGGGTTGCTATCAAGACTAAATTATGTATCTTCCTTCTCTCCAACAAAGGGTCACACATACAACAAAACCCGATCAACCCGCAAGGAACACGCATTTATAAGAAGTTGTGGAGGCTCACTTATTTATGCTAACCACGGGCATCGCATGAGAAGTCCGTCCTTGACATATAATGATCTACGTGGAAATATTGTCAAGACTTAGTTATCTACTTTTCTTTCCATCCGACAAAGGGTTACACCTACTTTAACCCCGATCGACACGCGAAAAACACATGTGTGAAGGAAGTTGTGAAGGCTCACTTATTTACTCTAACCACGGTCAACACGAGAGAAGTCCGAATTTAACCCATAATGATCTGTGCGGAAATATTGTCGAGACTTAATTGTTTACTTTGCATTTACTATAACCCCAGTCAAGACGCGAAAAGTCCGCTTCCATGACGTGATGATCTCTTCAAGCTGTCAAAACTTTGTTATGCGCTTGTCTTCCGTCCAAAAAAAGGTCGAATACATCTAGATACTGTAAGCATGGTTAACGCGCGACAAGCCCATGCTTCATATATAATAATCTGTGCCCGAAATTGCTTGGTTAGTTATTTTTCTTCCCCCGAAAAGGGTTTCACATACTGGGACTATGGCTAACAGACGAGAAGGTTAAATTTGGCAAATAATGATCTCTTTCGAAGTACCCAAGATTGAATTATGTGTGTACTACTCTTCCAATAAGGGAGAAGTAACTTCTAAATATACATCAGCCAGAAAGTCAGATTTGCCACATATTGATCTCTTCAAAAGCAAATAAGTCTCAGTCATATGCTTCGTTCCAGCAAGCGACAAGGTACTTCGCGATACCACAGTTGCCTGAGGAAACTCCAGACCTCCTATCATATCTGCAGGAGGGGGGGAAGGGCCCAAACGTACGCCTCTCTCCAGCAAGTAACCATGTGCTTGCGAATATGACGCTCACAAGCGGGAATTACAGACCTCCCATGTAAGAATCTCTCATTATCATCATAATGTACTTTGCTCCTCCCCCAACCTCAAGGAAACTTGTACTTCCAGATATCACAGTTGCATGCAGGAACTCCAGACCTCCTACCATATCTGCAGAACGGGTTAAGGCCCAAACGTATGCTTTTTTCCAGCAAGTGACCATGTACTTGTGGATATGACGCACACAAGAGGGAATTCCAGACCTCCCATTTAAGAATCTCTTCTTATCATCATAATGTGCTTTGCTCCTCCCCCAACCTCAAGGAAACTTCCAGATATATGGAAACGTTGGCTTTCACTTTAGATGGTTATGGCCTATGACGTTTGGACAAGTTATAAGACTGCCGCCGCATGCTTTGCCTTTGCCTTTGGTAGGTGCAAATTCAAACAATCCTGATAGTCTGTCTATATGTGCCCTGTTTGCGTTAACTTGAGCCAATTTACTCGTCTTACAGGAAAAGTGAAATACCATTCTTAGGGGACGGTGTAGGAAAATCGGTACTTGTTTAAATTAAAAAGGCTTGCTTTTACTGAGTTGTAGTACAATGTACAAATAAATAAACACAAACAGGTCGAATTAGATTCCATTCTATTGAATGCAAGGAATGAGGTTAAATTGAGAGTTAATTGCGTTTATGTCTGGCGCTGGATTTTATGTTGTGTTTTTTTTTTCTAAACCCTTCGCTATCTTTTTACAATGCTCATGCTGTTACGTTTATAATCTTTTCGGGAATTTGCATCTTGAAAGGCTCAGCCTATCGAACTGACTTCTTTCCTGCGGTACATTTTAACTCACCTGCTGTCAACGTCATTCTCCCTCGTGGAATTTATCTTTTCTCTAAAGGTTCAAGGAAATTTTGTTGATCCTCACTTGCAATATTTAAATTTTTTTTTTAAGCGTACGCTATAATTTTCATGTCCACTTGAAAGCATTCCCTAAGTCATTTGCCGCCGTGTTCACCCCTCTATCGTAGCAATTTTTGTTTATCTCACGACCCATACAATCTACTTAAGAAGCTTTTTTCATTTTCAACGGCTAACTCTATTCTGTTGGATCTCTATTCTAAGAATGTTAACTTCTCGATCTTCCGGGATCTCGGAGGACAACATTCGTCTTTAATGTCCAACAATGTCGGGCTATCGATTTGTGCAATGCAGCAGACTTTCCTGACTGTCAAATATCTAATAATAGAACAAATGCAACTCTGATCGTTTGTTGTTTCGTAAAAATTTTCTGCGTACTGTTGCATACTTTCGTGTTACGGCAATAAGCCAATGTCATGCAATGTGCCGTAACCGTAAAAAAGTTTCGTTCTTCGTTCCCTAAGTCAAAATATCTCAAAAACTCATCCTTGGCTTTGACTGGCATACAGTTGAGACTAACTGCATTAATGCTACGGGTGAAATAAAAGGTTTAGCGTTTTGTGGCTTCCTTTGCAATGTAACTTTTTTTTTAATTTGAAACCTAATTTTTTATTTTCATCCGGCGGTATGGACACTGAAACACAACGATCATGAAATTGTTGATATGTCTTCGAATTATTCATGTGTGTCTTTTATCCGAGGTACTATTTATTAGTCCCACGCTACTCCTAATAATTATATGATGTTGTCTGGCAGTATTCTTCAAAGCATTATCTTTGCGTTTATTTTTTTTTAGCCAAACCAATCAATCAGGTGATGATTAGAAAGAGATGGAAAAACAGATGGGCTATAGGGCGCAAACTTAATACCCTATCAGTAAGTGTTATGCCTTTATTGANATTTTTTTTTTTTTTTTTTTTTTTTTTTTTTTTTTTTTGGTTGATTGGTAGGCTAACGGATTCGATGTGTGCATAGAGCGAGCGCCGGGCATATTGGTAGGACGGATATTAGTGCAAGGCACACAGACAGTGAGTGTGCGGTGTAGACGTCGATAATCATAAACGTATGTAGAACAGCAATAATAACAACAAAAACCAAGTACAATGCAACCGACATAGATATCTGTATGCAATCCTAATTTTTGCCCTTTCAAAAAGTAAATTCGAAACACACAAAAACCGAAACGAATACAAAATTGAACATATATTGTGCGTTGCTGTTGTTGTTACTGCTGTTATTTGATGAATTCTTTGGCAACAACATTTAGAATTGAAATGCATTTGAGGTCGCTATGCAATTTTGAAGTAAGCAGCCCGCACATCCAATAGTCGTTACACCGTACTCGTACCTTAATTCACGAGCACCCATCCCCGTGCTAAATGAAATTTGTTGCTTTGAAAAAGTAAATGTGCATGCATTGAACACATTACCAACACTTGCCGTATGTACGTACGTACGTACCACACGTATGCGTGTGCAGATATATTTCTCTTTCATTTTACCATTCAGAAGACTTCACTTCACTTTTTCCTTTGTCTATTAGCCAGATTGTTTCCTTGTCAGTCTACTTGTCCGTCCGTCCTTCCGTTCGTCTGCCCGGTTGTTTATCTATTTACAATATTTACCCAATTTTCATTTCTTATTTCCTTACTTTTTACTCTCTTATATGTCTAAAGATGGGTTGCACTCGCTGAACGATGAACGAGAATATGCGTTGCATACAAAATTTTACATACAAAGTTTCATTTTGTGCCAAAATTGTTAAGTTGACTGCTTTTGCTGTTATTGTTGTTGCATTGTATGCAATGCACACAACTCATCCTTTATATTGACTTGAAAAACTTTCCTATCCTTACAAGTTATGGTGTGAATGCATTCATATGTAGTAACGAGCTGACTTTCCATGTTCTTACTCATTCCAGAAAAGAAAAAAAAAAAAACAGTAACAAATTCGTTTTGTTTTGGTTTTTTTTTTTTTTCTATTGGGATTTTCTATAAATAACATTTTGTTGTTTGCTATATAGATGAGAATTTGATTAAAGTTTTCTTTATAATTTGTTGTTGATGAAGTAAAGTTTCGTATTATATCGATTTGTTCGTTTATTACAATGGTGTGGTGTAATCAGTTGAGTTGTTATTGTCAGTTAGTGCTTTATTACATTTCTTATAATGATTTTTAAGACATAAATGAAAAAGTTTCACTTTAATTGCATTGTATATATGAAATTTTAAGTGAAGGCAACAGTTACGTGCAGTAAAATAGCAGAGAATCGTGGTTGTAATGCATTAAATTGAATCGCAAAAACTTGGTTTTTCTCTCCTTCCTATTCCTTATCATGATGTTATGACTTTAGTATTCCGGTCGTCATTAAAAATACTCTACAATACTTCGTTTATTCTTATAAAGATTATTCAAAATACGCCTTTATATAGGGGGGATGGCCAAAAAAAGTAGTCCGATCCAAATCATTTTCAATAGCTTTAGTTCCTCGCCCAAAACACATCGGTTTGTCGAATTTCATCAAAATATCTCAGAAATTGCGACCTTTACATCGAACACAAGAAAACAAGACAGATAGACTGACAAGCGAATAAGCTTAGATTGAGGCAAATCCTTATGAATATTCCATATATCCGCACTAACTTAATGTTCGCTCGTGCCACAAGCGGGGTGGGGTATAAAAAGAAGAGTTTTTAGGTTACGAAGATGACAAATTAATTTTTTAATTAATTGAATTTATAATTAATTAAATTTTCGTAACTTGAAAAATCTTTTGATTAATTCAATTTTTAATTAATTAATGCCCTACACCCTATTAATTAATTAATTAATTTAAAAAATTAAGAATTAATTAATTTGTCATCTTTGTAACTTAAAAACTCGTTTTTTATACCCTACACCACTTGTGGTGCAACAAGGATTACAAGGTGACAATCCTTTCCAAATCATTGCTGCTTTATGCGCAATTAAATACAAATTTTGATGACATCTTCAATAGCGATAGTAAGCTTCGTTCGATGCAGGCTTCGTTTAACAACGAAGCCTGGAAAAAATTAAAATAGAAAAAATATAGAATGAGAAAGTGCACAGTGGTAACTTTTCCTAGTTACGATGGGTAACAAATGGGTTCGGTTAGTGCTGTACTCGTACTGAAAGACGAGGCGGTAAGCATTACAAGGCAGCCACAATTTCGATTTGGCCCATACGCAATAAATTAATTACAATAAATAAAATGATAATGATGAGAAAGGACTTGAAAGCAGTTAAAATTTACTTTCAAGAGGTTAGCTGAGGTTAGTTCATCGGCGCACCTCATGGGTTCATTGCCAACGCAGGCTCATTTCCATCATACTTACTTTCCAAAGCCTATCATCGCCGATCATTAGACAATCGCATTCGTAGTGCATCAGCTGACTTTGGCATATCTCTTACTTTCTATCTTATCATGAGTTTAACTCTTACTCGGAATATCGAATTTTTACCATTTTTAGAAGGTGGTTTTTCACAAAATCCATTAAGTGTCGTGAAGACTCATTTTATCATATTTGAGACTTTACTGACAATACAAAATCATTACAAACATCTTTTCTCGATTTTATATATATATATATACATATATATATATTTCTTAATTGTATTTTTTTTTATTTATTTTTTATTTATTGGAAAAAACATTTTTTTAATTATTGGAATAAATAAGTGATAAAAGATTCCAAAATTAATTTGACGTTTACTTGTAACTTCCTTGCGGCTTATGACAGCTTTATGCCTCTGGTAGCGAAGAAGAAATGGAAGCAAAACGAAAAGCTTATATGGAAATGGTAAACGAATGAAGGTGGAAGCAGGGGTAGGATGACAGGACAGAACTTTGAATAAAATTATAAATAGAAATAAAAGTAAAAGCAAGTAAATGGAAATAGAAGCTGACGTAAAAGTAGCTGTGTATATGTGTAGATAAAGAAGTAGATATAGAAGTAGAATTAGCAATAGACATAGAAATAGATGTAGAAGTAGTAGTATTGGTAGACTTAGAGGTAGTTGTCGAAGTAAAATTGGAATTAGAGACAGATGTAGAAGTGGAAGCAAAACCTGAAGTAGAAATGTAATGAGAGAAAGTCTAGAAGTGGTAGAGCTAGAAGTAGAAGCGAAGCAGTAGAAGTACTAGAAGTAAATATAGAAATACACGTAGAAGTAGAGATGGAGGTAAAAATATGATATAAGTGAAAAGTGAACCTAAGAAAAAAGGAAAAAGAAATAGAAATACAAAAAGACGTGGAAGTTGCAGAAGAAGTAGAAAAAGAAAATGGAAAAATTGACAAAAGAAGAACGATTGATAAATGGCCGCCTAAGGCAACAAATACTTGCTAATGTTTTAGTAGATGAAATGTGGAAAAAGGAGAGGCATCCTTTTATCAAATAGAAGGACGAATAAAAAGGAAGAGAATAATAGATTTTCCGAAATGTATTCAGTGCCCCACGATGAATAACATCCCCAATACCAGACTCCAAATTACATTTAAAGCTACCGGTTACTTTCCATACTGCGTAGGAGTTAGTTAGACGAAGGAAAAGGACCAATCCAAAGATCGTAAAAGAAATGTGCATGAAAAGTGGGGGCATTACAATTGGAAAAGACTGGCCATTAGGTGCCCCATATCGCTTCGCTTAATACAATTATTCACCCATTTTGCTAATAATATATCAAAAACTACATATTATTGTCCTGTAAAGGCTTACTTTTCACGAATGTCCGCATATTGTATTATTCTTCAATTCACTAGAAATTACACATTCCGCTCACATAATGGTTTTATTATATGCTGGAGTCTACAAAATCGATCTATCTAATCCAAATTTCCTACCGTTAATTTTTTTTTTGTTAAATTTTTTCTGCGGAGACTAGCTTTTGTTTTAAAATATTACAAATTAAACCATTCCCTGAAGAGCTTACTATCCATGAGAAATCCTATATGGCGGAGGCGGGAGAAAAAAATAGATCCATGTGGCTCAAATTTTGTGCACTTAATTTTTTATGTCAACGTTACACGTTCGTCCTTGAGTCAAAGTACGTCAAAGCACATATTCACATAAGGTGGACAGATGGACACACAAATTTAGATTCACCAAAAATAATATATATATATATATATAATATATATACATATACATACACATACACACAAAATGGGTTTCGTAATGATTTTCGTTTCCTTTCTTTTTTATGCCATATGCAGGGCCGATCCTGGCGACGGGCGAAAATTGGGGGAAATCTCCACCCCGTCGTCAAATTTGGGACATGAGACGGCACAGAGCGGCCGCCTAC
>KK499903.1:637838-651365 GCA_000688715.1 Glossina pallidipes
GCATTTACATATATATAAGATATATATATATATATATATATATATATATATATATATATGTTATATATAAATATATGTACGCACATATACACACACATATATATTTGTCTATATGTAATAATAATAAAAGCATGAGAACGCGCGTATTTCCTGTTATCACACGAGTTTGAGCTTAAATCTTTCTCATACAGCCTTTAGACACAAATCCGAATCGGTGTGCGTTCATGACACACATGTACGTGTGTTTGTGTGTGTGTGTGTGTGTGTGTGTGTACATTTATTTTTGTAAAAAATAAAAAGAACTGCCCTTAACGTCGCATTGCGTCACATACCTTAAACTTTAGTTGTTTTGTTGCACTGTGTGTGTGTGTGTGTGTGTGTGTGTGTACTTTTGCTCTATCGCTCTTCTTCTCTTACTTTAGCTGCGGCCGTTATATTTTATTTCATTTTTTTCATAAAAAAAATTGCTGCAAGTACTTAAAAGTTGGTTCCGCTTTTGTTCAAATTGTAGAAAATAGAAATCACGCAAAAAGAAAAAACAAAAAAAAAAACGAAAAAAAACAAAAAAACACAAAAAAAAAACGAATTTACTTACGTGCAATTGCATGTCATTCTACATTCGTTTACTATCACTCGGCATAAAGCTCATGTTCGCCTCAAATGCATTTTGCTTGAAAAATGCATATGCAATTTTATTTGTTCCCGCAGCTAACTCCACTCTTGCTTCTACGCCGCGTCATAACTTCTTCTTGCCACCAATAACGTTTCTTTCCTTTCCTGACCTAAACAAAAATTGCAATACGTTTGGTGGTTTTCTCCCTTGTTTTTTTTTTCTCTTTTTCAAATTGTCTAACTGCATTGCAACAGCAACCGCATTCGTTAGGTGGGGGGGAGGGGGGATGGGAGAAGAAGGGAGCGGTGTCGCCTGACCTGTGGTAAATAGTTATATGGGAAATGGTATGAGGATCACTTGCTTAGTTATGCAAGTGCAAGCGACGCGTTATGTTCAACATTTTTCGCGTTTTTTTGACATATCTGAGCGCAACTCAGCCTATATATCATAACTCTATAGGGAATTTATCTTTTTGTCTTCGCATAGCAATAGAATACCCAGCAGTGCATGTACATCATTATGATTTATGATGTGTTGTTGCCTATGACGAAAACAGTCCCCAATCAGACGTTTTGAAAAACATCTATATGTATATATATATATATATGTATATATATATATTTATATATATATGTATATATATATATTTATAACTAATTGTTTAATTTTAATAAATTATCTCTTCCTCTCTCTCTTTTTCTCTCTCTCTCTCTCTCTCTCTCTCTCTCTCTCTCTCTCTCTCTCTAATGAAAAATATATAGTTTAAGTTCATATCAGTCCCTACAGGAGCCATTAATTAATGATTGACTTTGGCAGGCAGTCGTTTTTTTATTTTATAGTCTTTATCGAATCCAATCAAAAACGTTTAACGGCACTTTGAAGCACTTGGACATTTGTATTTTTCCATACATTCTCGTAATATTTTTTCTTGGAATTTTTCCATGGTCTCCGCTCAATTTGTTCACATCTTTTGAGGTTATGTTATGATAATTAATTTAAATATGTTCGTCAGCGTTCTTTCCAACTCAACTCTACAAAAGTCTATAGTAGCAGCAAAAAAATGGACAATTGCACGGTTGGCTTGCAAACCGTTTCGAAACGCTGAAGAACTGGTGACAAGTGGGGGAAAAAAGTTGTACAAAATGATGGGAAATATTTTGATTTTCAAGAGCGAAAACGATCAAAATATATGCACAAGCAGAAGCGTTGAACATTCTTGGAAAAAGTCGAAGAGATGTTCAAGTCGAGATAGGATCGTGAACTGCTTTGCTGATTTATTTAGATCAATAGTGGATCTTCGTCTTAACCCCATATGAAGGGGTAGCATTGAATTCTAAATGTCGCAATGCTTGGGTTAGCAATCGGGGGGAAACTTTTTAATGATTATTCGGTTTCCGTTTTCAGATTCTTCGTCTTCAGACTTATGGTTTAAACCCAAATTCTAAACATATGAGCCTAGAGTGTAACAATATGCAGATATTAGAGAAAGAGAGAGAGAGAGAGAAAGATAGATATATAGATAGATAGAGAGAGAGAGAGAGAGAGGAAGAGATTGAGAAGAGAAAGACTTTGATTGTGCCTGTTGTCGTAAAACATAAAGGACGGATGCTCTGATCTTTAATCTAATCAGCGATTATTTTGCAGTACCATATCGCTGCTTTGCTTCGTCCATCATTTCCGTAATTCAAGATCGTAATTCTTAGAGGCCATCCAACAATCGTCTAACAAAAGAGATTTGTGTCTCAAATATGATAAATATTCGGAAGTCACACCCGGAGCCAGGGACATTCCTATTATTGGTTGCACAGATATGATGCATTTATCTTTGATAGTTGGGTAGAGCATCTATATCAGCGGTTAACTTATGCCTACGTACTAACCTCTTACGGTTTCCGATAATGAATAAACTCGATAAGCAATTTTACGATCCGAAGATTTTTTATACGATAGTAAGGAAAATGCATACTTTATCGACAATAGTAGACTCTTTACTCACTGCTCTCCATAAGCTAGTTTCAGATATTAATTATTGCCATTTGTGGATACCATACTTTACAGTACAAGTACTGGGAACATGTCGGATGATAAACTTCAACTTACTTTTCGATCAAGAAAAAAAGAAAAGCAAAACAACCATTAAATCTAAGGCTTGAAATTATGTGCAATACTTCCCTGTGTAAAGAGTATATGCCTATACAAGTAATGACGGAGACGTTAATGGCGTCTTTACGTCATTTCAAACAATTCATCGGGCAAGGAGCATAAGTATTTTGTATTACTCAAATCTCTATTGATGATATTCATGGGGCTAGTAAATCACACCTACCTAAACTAGACTTAACCAGAGGTAATGGCTACATGCTCGCAATCACATAAACCAAGTTTAATCAGAAGGTAACGATTGATGACAGCCTTTAGAAAACATTTGGGTTTATTTCTTTCAAAAGCGCAAGCGCGAAGGAATCAATTTCGCCACTCAGTTATTTAATCGCAAAGATTATGCTTACGTTCCAAAAGAGTAAATAAATCGATAAGCAATGGTTGATGCCCAAGCCGCGGCATGTTACGACTAAAATCGCGTCCGAAAACTTTGCATTACGAACATTAAGAACTGCTTTGGCTCGAGTAAATATATTACTAATAGGACGGACATCACCTTATCGAAGATTATTCTGGGATTTATCTAACAAGACTAGTAAGTAGAGCCGTGGTAATGTAGAGCTTTACAAATTTCCCCGGCAATCATTGCGCAAGACTAAGAAGCCTCTTCGCTCTTATTAAGTACCTGCTTAGTGCAAACGGTAAGCAAAGACAACACTAAGGTCAGAAAAAGAGCATAAAAGAGCGGGCCTGACGGATACAATGGGTTGTGTCTATTAAATACTATTTTTTTGCATTTGGCTCGAGTAAGTGACATAGTGTTTAAGTTACACCGTTCGATAAATAGGTTTAAGACGGATAGTAGGGCGTAGAACTTTTCAGATAAATTGAACGATATAAACAATTTGATTTGAAGGCAAATCGTGAAGTTGTCGCTATGTCATTCAGTCCTTGTACAGCGGATGGTTCCTGTCATTAAAATATGTCCTCAGATGAAGAAAAAGTGCAAGAATTCTAAGCCTAAACGAGCCTAAACGCGTTATGACTACGCAATATTTGTACAACTTTAACATCAGGTCGACCGGAAAATATTGAATCGATATCGGGGGCTGGTGTAAAATGTCATATACAAATTGTCTTTCAAACAATAAACGGCAATCATGGGGCTTGAAATTGAAGATCCTTCTCAAAGCAAAGGTAAGCGCGTAAATTTCCTCCTCTACTGTGGCTGTGTAGAGTGACGTGCTCAGAGTACTGTGCCAATCAGTACTTTTAGACCGCCCAACTAAGATAATGTATTATGATCTAGCACAGGATTGGAAGGCGTTGTGACCTACTTATAATTTTTCTATTGCCTAACTAAGGTAAGGTATGGTCTGGGATGGGGCTGAAAGACCTAATAATCTACTTAAGACTTCTAAACTACCTAACTAAAGTATTGTATAACGACCTACCACGTGGCTGCAAGGCGTTATAATCTACCTATGGCCGGTAACTTTTACCATTACTAACGCCCCTGTCTGATTCAATTCTCAATAAGTCAGAACTCAATTTGCTAACGTACTGTTATTTATATATCACACACCCTCCTTACTAGACGGCAGTCATTAACACCTTATTTTATACCCACCACTGTAAGACACCCATAATGTACCACCCGAAAGCAAGCTTCAGATACCCTATAAAGTACATATATATATATCCTTGATCAGCGTGAAATTCTGAATTAAGTCCGTCCGTCTGTGTGTCGGTCGGAGCGGAAGCGCGCAGTGAAGCGTAAACGGAATGCAAGTCCGTTTTTTTTTTAAGGAAAATTTTTTGATTTTTGCTTATTATCCGGAAATTGTAAAAGCTAGAAGGCTGAAATTTTGCACATTTACTTTCCGAAGCACTCTACTACATCCGTGCGAAAATGGAAAACATCCAACATGCCCACATAAAGTAAAAAGTGATTAAATTGTATTTGAAGTCTTATGCTTGTTTATCATAAGGTCGAGTGTTTAAAACTATTTCACACACTACGTAGATGAAGATATATTATCTGCCTAAAAATGGCTTCGTTTTAAAATGGATATCGTGGACACCGCGATTCATTTTTTCTTAATAATACCAGCGATATGGGTATCAAATAAAAAAGCTTGGGTAGTAGAATGCGAAAAACATAGTGGTGGGTGTGCGAGATTCGGCCTCCACTGTGTATGACTTTCTTACTTTTTTCTATTAATTCTGGCCGATGTTTTTCTAAAATTTGGTATCAATTTTAATTTCCATCAACTTATGATGGTTACGCATGGGCGCTCTTACATGACGTCTGCCCCTGTTGGCAGGTACAAGTACAAGAACAACAAAGATAAAATGGGAATTAGGATTTTCGATTAATTTTAACTCTCTTCTAGGCGCCTGAGTGGCCGTAGAGTGGAGTAGACAAACAGCCTCGATTAACCACTCAATGATCGTGGATTCAAATCTCAAATCCGGTAGAGTAGTTTCTTTGATTTCAGATAAGGAACCGATCATTGCTTATTTTTTAATATTACATCTGATTGCGGTTTAGCAAGCAGTTAAGGAGTGCGACTACAAAGCCGGCATGCCTGGATTCAATTCTTTGTGGGGTAGACTACACTTTTATTACCATGGGTGTCTGGCCATAGCTGAAATGAGTAGCGAAATGTTTGTCGATCAGGAACCAGGCTGCGGTCGTTCCCTATGTCTCTCCTCATTTCCTTTTCATTGCCACCGTGTTCTACATGTAGGGTTCTATAACATTACTTGTAATGAGGATTCAATTCTTCCTCTTCTTCTTTTTCTTCTTCTCTAATTAGTCCCTGTAGTAATCAACTTCGTTTCTTGGCTTCAATTTATCAATGTTGACATTGAAGTACGCTTAGAAAGACGTAAATAAATTCGTTTTTTAGTTTCGAAGAGCGACCTTATATTCTTTTGCTCCGATCTTTGCTTTATATTTTTTAGTTTTTTTTACCCCAGTTATTGCTTTCCCTTCTTTATCACTTTTGTCTTAAATTTGAAGTCATTCTCAAAATTTCACTCACACTTTTCTAACCTATGCTTATCTGCTAACTGCCTATAATCCGCTCTCGGTTTTCTTGATTTTATTTTCTAACCTAAATTTCTGCTCGTGATCACTAAAGGCCCCAATAAAGGTCGTTGTCTTTTATACTTTTTCATATTAAGGACAAGTTTATAGTTCCATGCAGCAGTTAGTAGTTTCGGAAGCTTCGGGAATGGTTAAGAAAAAATATTTTTTAGGCGAAAATCGATTTCATTAGTCAACGTTGTCTCCTTTAAAAGTTATGTGGATCTGTGTATATGTCTCTAATATTTCCATGCTTTTTTTTTTATAAAAGGAACGATCAATTCATCAGTTTCTGCAGTGGTTCTAACTCTTTTCCTCCGAAGTGTCCTTATGAGATGAGCAAAGCAGGAAATGGTGTGACGCACAGGAATCCGAGCTTCAATTCATTTATAATAATTTTTAATAATTAATTCTAGCCATTGATTACGGCGCGTTATGTCCCTCTAAGTAAAGGCGGTGTCCATTTAAATAATCGTCTTCTCTATGTTCTCGTTGCACTTTTTCCATGTTTAGGGCGTCAGTTATTTCTTACAACTTCACTTATAAAATTCCGAAAATAAATTTCAGTATTTTTTTAATCCCTTTTAAGGATTCACAACCATTGCGCCATTGGTGTTCACATGATTTCGTTTGAAATCAGCAAACCACTGATAAATTGTTGCTTTCAACCAAAAAGAGTTACTTGCCATAAAATTTGTTAAGCCGATGATGAAAAAGCAACATTTACTCGCGCAACACAAAATTCGCATTTGTCCATGGTTTTGAATATAACAAAAACAGCCGCCACTATGAACGATTGCGTCTCGTAAATAAATGACCAAAAAACCTGGCATTTTAATAAGCTTAGGTCAATACGCATCCCGGCCTTGCTCTTGGCACTTATTCACAGAGGTGTTAGTAATTTTGCTTAACTTTTTACAGAAAAGAAAACTTAAAAGTCTGTCTGACGGTCATAGAAGGTACTTCCTTAAATTTCAATTGGAATACGATTAGGAGAAAAAAATTAGAATCTTACCATTACGAAAACTCATCCAGTAAACAAATTTTCGACTGCCACACTGTTGACTAGAAGGGCACACTGGAAAATATGAATCTTAAGAGATATATGAAAAAAAAAAATATGGTGGAAAAGAAAATTGATGAAAAAAATCAACAACACTTTCATCCGCACTACCTTTTTAGTTTCTTCCACCAAGGTATACAACCATCGTTGACTAATTTAAGGTCAGGGCATTTGCTAGGATTCGCGTTGTGGTCATAAGTGCCACATATCGAGAGATGCATAAGTCATTTATTCTTCCAGTCTGCAATGTGCCGACCAAGATCTGCCACAATTCGAAGGTTCCCTCTCGAAAAAACTAATCCTATGGAAATCTTAATCGTACTGATAAGACCTAGAAAATGCCAGACTAATCATTTAGTCATTTTGGTAAAACTGGAGCCGATAAACTTAGCTGCCGATGCTCCTCTCACTTTAATCCAAGAATTAATTTCTTTGGGAGAAATTAATTATAATAATAACAGTAAAAGAAAATCATATTCGGGCGGGACCGACTCTTTTACACTGATTACCGTTATCCAAAGAAACACAAAAAAAGTGAAAGACCTAAATTTTCATGCTCCATAATATAGAGTGGGCGCAGTTGATTTTTTCTATTTTCAAAATAAAAGTTTTTTCGCATAGGCATATGGGCGTTTGAGGTGTGTCCTTTGAAAAGTTTAAGTCACTTCCAAATTCTTTTTGCAATTTGTGAGCGATATATTCATTTTCCCTAATGTTTACTACACAGTTGCGCAGACAGTCAGATGGACACACGAACAGACCGACATGCTTCCGTGCAATCCAAATTTGCAACTGGCCAAGAATTTATATACTTTATGGGTTTCTTGAAACTTGCTCTGTGCGTTATGAGGGTCTAAAAAAAACAGTGAAATTATGATACACTATAATATTGAGTAGGCGTGGTCCATTTGTTCCATTTTTTTAGAGGTACTTGTATGAGTAACAAATAAAAAAACCAATTTTTTATTTCCTATGAAAAAGAGAGGTGTTATCAGTTCACGTGGTGCCGTGGGCGTGTCTGGCGACAGATTTGGCCCATTTTCAATAACGACTGACACACAAGCACTTTGATTATTGTTTCCCAAATTTAAAGGCGATAACTTCAATAAAGTTTAACACCAAACACTAGACAGACGAGCGGGCGGACAGCCGGACATGCTTAAATCTATTCAGAATTTGATGTTGATAAAAAGTATAAATACTTTCTGGGGTGCCCTAAGTTTTCTTTTAGGTGCTGTAATGGATTCGGCTAAAGGAATATACCTCAGATACTTTCGTGATGATCATAGAAAGTTTAGAAGATTAGTAGACAATCACGAGGATATCTGAGGAACGATTAATAATCTGTCTGGTCCTATAGGATTTTTATGTCAGCTGATTGGCGAATGAACAATTAAAGGCACTTTCAGGATTGTGAAGAGCGATTGTTTTTCCAAAACCGGGGTAAAGCAATTTCAAGAAGCCGCCGATAGATACATAACAAGTTAAGCGTAGGCTTACATATATTTTCCAAAAAGCGAGTAACTTCTCAAAGGAAAAAAAAAAGAAAGATTTGCATACTACTTTTCATGGCGATAAACGAATACTTTAACGAGTATTCCAAAATTTTGCAAAAACAAAGTAAAATCCGCTACATTTGCAAGATTAGAATAGAAAATCCCTCCAGGAGGCAGGGATGCTGCAATTTATAGAAAATTAGGAAATCATAAGAGACCCGTGTTTAACATTCCATTGTTTTGATTTTGAAAGGACTAAGCCTCTCTTATTAACTTTTGATCCTTTGCTTAACTGCGGACGTAGTTAAGTCTTTTTATGTTTATATAATGACTAGACTGAATGTTGTTTAAAATAAAGTTAAACCAACAAAAAAAAAAAAAAAAAAAAGATTACTTTCACACAATCATTAATAAAATGTTAATAAAAACTATCAACACTGTTCACTGATTCGTAATGACCTTTAATTATAACTAATCAATTTGGACATGACAATGATTTTAATCAATTAATGCTAGTAATGGACTTTAATCAGTGATAGGATTAGTAAAAGGATATTGTAAATGTTGAAAAAGGGCTTATTTGGCTTGAAAGGACAAAAAATGTGTACACACCAGCCCCCCCCCCGTTACACGGAAGCCTGGAGAAAGGTAAAGAAAAAAAAAAAAGAAATGAAAACACAAATCCCATACTTCCATACAAAATATTCATATATATATATACACATATATATATATATATATATAGATGCATATACATAATATATTGCTTATCTAAAATCCCTTCCCTCTCAATATATAATTTGTTAAAATGGACACGAATCGAATAGACAATAGTACGCATTATAAGGTTTGATCTCTTTCTAGCAGCTGAGGTCAAACGACAAACTAAGGCACTAAAATTTTGCTAATAAATGCACAATTTTCCATCTTTTTTTTTTTTTTTTTTCTATAACCAACACCAGTTATACACATATATGCACATACAGACATCTATTTGGTCGTTAGTCTATGCATTTATATACAATAGATGCATGCCTATACATATAAATACTATTATGTATATCCAGATAGATATAATATATATATATATATATATATATATATATATATATGTGCAGATATATACCTACATCTATCTACATACATACTTATGCATTATATATGTACATATGTAACATTTGGGTAGACGTGTGGATATAAAATATCAAAGCTCACACTGCTCCGTTAACCATGACACTCAAACCAAGTTCAATATATACTTGATATGAATGCTTTGCCTGCAAGTAAGCTGGCAAAGCATATTCGTTCTCATATTAGAGATAGAGGTTTGAATGGCGTTAGCAATCGCACCGATGCACTGACATCGATACAATTTTAACATGTGCATCATACTCCGACATCATTATGTGAATTGCATTCATTTATATCTATATCTATAGATATATATATATGTATATATATATATATATGTATGTGTACGTATATGTATGCCTATATCACATAAGCATCGTTACATAGACTCTCTCATATGAATGTTAGATTGTACAGAACTTTAGATAAAGAGTGCATTTCATCGCATTTTGCGTTTTAACTATTGACCGTTTCCCTAATCGTCATCATATCTATCTATATATGTATATATACCTAAATATATAAACATATATATATATATATATATATATATGATCAGGTATGGAAAGGATGCCGGCTGGTTGAGTTGGGTAGTTAAGCTAGTGTCAATGATGCCGACGTTTTATTTAACGGACCTTTTTTTTTTTCTTTCCACAATCTCTCGCCCTCTCTTCCATGCAGCTAATGTTAGTCAGTTAGAATGATGAGGATGATATGAGTGTGTATATCTGATCTAAACGAGCTTTTGTGCGTATGTATCTATGCAAAATATTTCAACTATACAAAATGACATTAATTAAAGGCTTCGTTTGGATCGAAAGGTGAATTTCGTGTACAAAGGATTACTCGTAATGAGATTTTTTCATTATCCTTTTGATGGAATATCGTTAAGGGTCAGAGGAGTATTACGATATGGATGGGAAACGATTGAAGCTTTTTAATCGCCAACACTCTCTAGGGTATATATATATTTTTGCACAACACTATATCGCGCAATACTCTAATGATTTCATCATTAATTGTTCTGGGCTTCTTTAATAGACGTAACCGTTAAGTTCACATTTTTTGTGTTAGGTTAAGTAGGTGACCTAGGAGAGTCCCTCTTAAACATGCCCACTCGGGCGTACCTAGTCAGATGGATTAGCTTAATCAAACACTCACTTGGCAGATTTACTTGATAAGCAACCTGCAGCTGGTTCAGGTAGGAAAACTTGATCGAAAAAACTCAGTTTAGGGAACTTGTTTAGACAATTTTTTTTTGCGCAGACTCACTAGCGTTAAGCCTCTATGCCGAAGCCATTTAAAATGAGTCTAAAGACTCACTCACATAAAGCCTGTACGCCGAAGCCATTTAAACTGAGTCTGAAGACTTACTTGAGCAAGCATTCTAAGGAATACTCGCTTACACAGACTATGTTGTATTCTTAAATCTCATTTAAATCTTTAGTCGGCCCGGTCTCTTACGTGGACTTACTGCACCATATTCATTTAGACTAAGACAAACTAATTTGTACTCTTAGTTAGCCTACTTAGCCTACTTGAATAGATAGATAGATCTATTTATTTATATTGACGCAGACTCAGTTGAGCCTACTTACTGAAGCATTCCCATCCAGATAGGCTAAGACGTATTCTTACTTGGCCCCATTTAAATAAATCCATTAGTATAATCTTGCTTGCGCAGATTTACTATGGCATACCCGCTCAGACAGACTATCTTGTACTTCTAGCTATTTTAGTTTAAACCGATCCATTTCGATAGCTTCGCTTGCCTGCACTTAGCAAGGAGTGCTCATTTAGACAGACTAACTTGTACTTGGAACAAAGCTTATTTAAACTTCGTAGACTTACTGAGATATACTCGTTTAGGCAGATCAGCTTGTACCTTTAGCTCTGCTAATTTAAACAGATCCACTTGGATAGCTTCGCTTGCATAAATTTACTAAGGCATACTCATCCTGACAGATTAACTTATATCCTTAGCTTCAGATCCCTTCAGGTAAACTCACTTGCATAGGTTTACTTACGTAAGCTCACTTGCTTGTGTTCGAAACACAAGCAAAAAGCAGATGATATTACCTTTGGCATGAACTTTGAACACACGTCACCTCACTCTGCATAAAGCTTTTCCATTGATGGTTTCATATTTACGCGATAGGCTATCAAAATAATCTCACCAAAGATTAGAGGCTGCTTTGCACCTATATCTGGACATATCAGGTTTTAATTTTTCATCCTTTTCATATTTTTTTTGGCGAACTTAAGGCATATTTAGTGATAGGTAGGAAGAAAATTAGGAAGGAGAGTAAGGGAATCATGCTAACTATTTCATATTGAACTCGCTTGAAAACTTCTGAATTCAGTTAACAGTTTGCCGGTTTAGCTAAGAAGAATCTCAGAGTTACGATTCACGTGAAAACATGGAAAAAGATCTATTCGAGGCAAAGAAGATATTGAGTCGTGATATTTTTTAAAAAATTCATCAAACAATCTTCTAATTCTTTTGCAATGTTCGCCAAGAGATCTGGTCAAATTGCGATAAACTCCGCTTGGCCGTTGAAAGATAGGAAGACCACCAGTACACAGAGCGTCTGTCTTCAAATATTAAATCTCAGCTCACGGTGCCACGCAAAAAAGATAGGAAGACCACCAGTACACGGACTACCATGTGATGTACGATCATAGATAACTCACCTTAACACCTGCGAAAGTAGAAAAAATGGTAACATCTATAGATGGAAAAATCCCACCTTTTTGAGAGGAGTAACATGGCCATATACATGCCCTCAACTGCTACTCAGAATCTTACTTTTTTAAACTATTTAATTGCCGGGGTGGATAACAAAACATGGTATTGTTTTTTAAACAAGTGATTCATTGGAAGCAGAATTCGACCAACCTCAGGGGTACTATGAGCCCATAGCTCTTGACCGGCTAGATAGAGAGATGTATATCCCAATCTTTTCAAACTCGGTTTCTTCCGATTGCAGACAAAGTCCACGCCACGTGCCTTCGTTCCAGCTTTTGTTTACGCGAATTCAAGCGAATTCACACACACTTAGAGCTCTTGTCATTCAATAATTTATTATTATTAAGGATTTGGTTATTTGAAGCTTGCCTCTTATCCGTAAAATTTTTCATATTTTATTCTTGTCTTGAAAAAAGTATCAGAAATCTCTTAGCTTTCAAGGAACTAAATAAGGTTTAGTGGACATAGAATAGAAAAATATTTCTTTTCCCTTTAGTTAATCAATTGAAGGAATGGCTTATTAAAGATGTGAAAAGATGATTTCGCCTTTGCTTTGCTCCATCGAAATAAAACTATAATTAGTAATGGATTGATTGTGATAGTTATATCGGAATAGTCAGGATAATGAGAAGCCCGAATGATATAAAATTTTCAATAATTCGTTCGAATGGGAAAAGAGAAGATGAGGCATTGAAAATTATAGAAAACATGGACGCAGAATTTGCACACATTTATGATGCATTACATAATTTGGTCGGTTCCAGCAAATGCATGTTAAGACCGTACCGTTAAAAGAAAATATGTGTGCGCGTGTGTGCACATTTATGCACAGAAATACGTCTGACCGAATCAAATATCATTATGAAACACATACAAGCGCTTTATACGTAGGCACAGAAATTTCCTATCAACTATAATATGTATGCAAAAATGTAATAGCAATCGACTCAAACTTATCTAAAAAAATAATAAAAAAAAAAAAAAAAAAAAAAAAAAAAAAAAAGTAGAAATAAATGTAAACTTTTTTGGTTAAATATGGTTACAGACTAATATTGAAATGGTTGATACGCTGGTTTTTTTGAAGACACACAACATCAATCCCTTTTTGTTTTCTTGTTTTTTTTTTTGAATTTTCCTAAGTGTTAGTGCATTATGCACTTTTTATATATTACATACGTATAGGTGTACGACGCACGCATGCATACGCGAATGCCACCAATCAGCCTAAAAACACATGCTTTACTTTTCGCTTCTTCGTTGCGTCCCATCTTTCTGGTATTT
>KK499903.1:654401-687134 GCA_000688715.1 Glossina pallidipes
AATAATAGCAACAACAACAACAACAACAACAACAATAATAACATGTAATAAGAACAATAAGAGCACAACAATAACAGCAATAACAATAAGAACAAGAACGGCAACAACAACAACAACAACAACAACAATAATAACATGTAATAAGAACAATAAGAGCACAACAATAACAGCAATAACAATAAGAACAAGAACGACAACAACAACAACAACAACAACAACAATACGAATAATGAACATTTTTCTCTAAAGACTAAACACTTATGAAACGCGTTAAAAGAGAGAGAAAGAGAGAGAGAAAGCAACAAGAACGCAACGCAATGAATTTGAATTGAATAGCATTTAATTATAAAACTCTTCGTCATCTGTCATCGTCGTTGTCGTCGTCGTCGTCGTCGTCGTCGTCGTCGTCGTCGTTATCGTTATCATCATCATTGTGTAACTTACAACCAACCAAGTGACCTTTTGCCTAAGAGTTTTCATTTAAAAGATGCTTTCTTCTTCTATATACAAAAACTTATGTGCATGTGTGTATATACATATATATATATGCATATATGAATAGAGAGACAGTGTTGTGCTTAGCGAAAATATCTATATAGAGAGAGAGACATAAACAGTGTTTGTCTTTTCCTTGTATTTTATCTTTTTTTCGATCGCCTTTCCCGATCTTGCTTCTTTCAAATGCAATCGCGCCTTGTCCTTAACATGACGACATCTTTAACAATGATTGAGAAAAATTTTCATAAATTCTCTTACTTTTTTCAAAATTACATACAATTGTGTGCCATCATTAACTTACCATCTTGAGTGCAACGTTTAATAACATGTAACATGTAACTGAGACTAAATAAAAAGGTGCAAAGAAAAAAAAATAAAACCGAAAAACCGAAGAAAAAAAAATGTTTATTTTTTTTTTTTTCTGTTTTTTCAATGCATTCCATGCTCCATCACTATTGATATAGTAAAGATATAGTAAAACAATAAAATTATGTTCTGATGTTCGCTTGTGTTAAACTTATGATGATGATTATCAAGCAGAAATAGACAAAAACCCGTATGCTCATCGTTAAAAAAAACAAAAAGAAGAAGAACTAAACGACTTTTATTTTCATCAAAAACTATTTAAAGCTTTCTCACTAAGCATCATCAACAAGAAGAAGAAAAAGAAGAACAAGAAGAACATTTAATTGTTCAAGTACCCGTAATAGCTGAAAAACGTCTGAATTTCCTTTTTTTAAATAGTTATTCATTTTAGTTCCATTACCTTTTGAACAAGTTTTTGGCTTTTTAAACCCTCCATCCCCCCCTCCCGACCCAGTTCGGCTTTACACGCAAACAAAGAAGCAAACATCCGCCCGCCCTTTTTGTGAACGGACATCTTTTGGAAAAAAAACAAAAAAATAATAACAACAACAAATACGAGAAGAAGAAGAACCATAATACTTTCAGGCTTTCATTACAATCGATATCCGGGTATTGAATTTTGGCTTTAACATCTTGATCAATCAAAATTCAACAAATTCAGACGTTTTTAAGGAAACAATAGCAACAACAACAACAACAACAACATCAACAAAAACAACGCAATCGTAAAGATTTTTTCTTTTCAATTATTTTCGGGACTGATTTTTATTTAATATCGAAAAAAATCAAAAAACACAAAATTCGTCAAAGAAAGAAGAAAAAAAAAATCAAAATGCAAAATTACCTGACAAAAAGCGATTTTCCTTTATTTTTAATGAAAATTTAAAACGAAAAAAATAAAAACAATTTTTTCTTTTTATATATATATATGTATATCATATACGTTACTAAGACTTATAAAGAATCATAAACTATTTTATTAAAAAAAAAAAAAAACAAAAAGCCAAGCAAAAAACAAAGTAAAAAACTATGTCAAACGCAATCGAAGTAGATAAAGCTCATTATGTGATAATAACGAAAATGATGATATTTTCAAAGAAATTTTCACAAAATACTGGTAAGTATTACTTTCGCTATATATAATATACATCATTTCGTTTATTTTGTTTCATTTATTAAAAATCCGTCCATCTGTCCTTACTTAATAGAAGCAAAATTAGAAAGAAGAATTATATAAAAATTATAATCAAAAGCTACAATCTTGACATAGTAATATTAATATAATTATAAATTTTTACAATCTTGTCCGTCCATCATTCAATTTTTTTTTTTACAAAAATAATCACAAATGAAATAATGTATAAACCTTATATATTAAAAAAACGAGAAAAACAATTCGGAAAGTTGTTCAGTAACCAGTCCATGTTCGAATCTATGATATCCGTTAGCTAATTGTAGGCATAACGCATAACTTCCTTTCTCATCTTTAGAGTTAGCCTAATCGCTAGTCTCCATAGTAAGTTGACGTTTAATTTCTTTTTTAATAACCTACGGGCAGACAGACAGACAAGGACAACTCGATGTGGCAAAATCGATTTTGTGGCATCTTTCCTGAATAGATTTGAAGTGAAGAAGAATTTATTAAACCTTGTTAAGCGACTTTCATTTTGTTTAAATGAAAAAAATTAAATTAACTTTTGGAAAACATCGGCAAAGCATGAAATACATCGCATTGACCGCCTGGCAATGAAATGCATACGGGCGACTTCATTAAATAATGCAAACGGTACTAGCGTCGGGCGACGCTTACAAAGAGAATCCTTGCATAAGCAGTCAAGCCGAGTGAAAGTCTTACGTTAACTGAAAATTGCAAGTGCATGTGAACAGTGTCCAGTCCTAAGTATGAAAATTGATGTCCAGGCACTTGCGAAGATCTCTCTGTTCAGGATTGACATGTATATCGTAGCATGTTCGCTGCCCGCGGCAACATGGACTTGTTATTTTTAAAACTAATCATTACTAGATCTAATTAGCCTGTAAAAGGACAAACCAACAGCCATGATTGCACTTTTATAAGCCCCTTTGGTCTGGAAGATCAATCCGATCAGATTAGAAACACTTTAGAAAAAGCAAAACGACATAGAAAGGGAAAAATATTTTCTACCTTCAAAAGGAATTTTTCGAATGCACTAATCGTTTTACAAGTCAAGAAATATTCAAAGCATGTAAACCTAGAGTACTTAAAGAACTTAATATAAGTAAAATATCTTATTTTATACAAACCATCAAGTCCATCTTTTGCAAGAAATATAAAGATAGTCGCGCAGTTGCTAGTGCTCATCTCTGTTTTCATCGTAGACTTTATTCCTTTGGTTTAAGTAGATTATAATAATTACAATAGTGGTACAAATGCCGCCTGAGTAACCGATCAGGCAAAGGATCTCGACTAACAACTCAATAGCCATGGGTTCAAACCTCAAGCGCTGTAGATTTTGTAATAAAGTCAAATAGCCTTAGATGCTTTAGTCATGCTTTAAGACATTAGTCTTAGTGTTTATATCTCTGGCTAAGTTAACAATACCTAAAATATCTTTGTTTCCACTTAAAATCTTATTTTTCTAATATAAGCTTGAATTGGATGTCTCCCCTCTCGTCAATGCTTAATGAAACCTGCTGAAGTAGCAACAATTACAGTTAGTCAACATGACCATCCTTGAAGGATGAGGAACCAAAATGTTTGCTACGTCCAGAAGAAAGCCTCAGCGAGCCCATTGATCGGTATCAAACGTATCCGTCTGTCCGTCCGTCTGGTAAACATTTTTCTGTAGCCGCAATCGCCTTCAAGTTTGGCCTAAACACGCTTGCACGCTTGTTAAATTGAGGCTGAAGCAGAAACATAACCTGACCTAAGATCGGCTCTATTTTCAAAAATAATACAAAAAAATAAATGTGGTTTTTTGCTCTTCACTTATTTATAAACCAAGAAAGGTACAACGATAAAAATTGACATGGTCCTGCACTGCAGGACCAACCTTTGAAAACATCGGTCACGCCTACTCGATATTGAAATTTCATTCTTTTATCAAAACGTTTGCGGCAGCAAGGAAGAATCTTCAGAGACCCTACAAAGGCTATACATTTTTGGATGGTATTAAGCCGTCGCGGTCGCGAATTCGAAATATTTACCAACCAAATAGACCAGGAAATCAGATTCCTTCTGTATTGTGAATCAAGCGCCGCATGCTATGTATTGTATGTACAAAAGAGGAGATATCTGCCGCTTTAACTCGTTGTTAAAAATAATCGTAACAATTGCATAGAACTACGATTCAATCTTTCTCCGATAGTGAAAGTGAATTGAATTAAAGGTAATTGAATTCATTGTAAGTGAGTTGAGTTACATTCAAATGAAATGAAAGGAATCTAATTTTAATGAATTGGCTCCGATATGACTAGATTTGAATTGAATTAAACCTGAATTGAATTTGAATCAAATCGAATTATCTTTCCTCGACTCAATTGAATTACGAAGCGTTGAGCTGAATTAATTTATGTGTTATGAGTATTATGCATGCAATGGGTATTAGATGAGACCAGGAACTAGGAAAAAAGAAAAGATGAGTAAGATGTTCAGATCTATATGTCTCTATGTCTGTGTATTAACGTCAGCACCTGGTATGTGCCTTAATCAGACGGGTTGCCTACAACCCTTTGGCAACCAATGTTCAGTTGGCAGATGAGGAGATCGTTCCGACTAAGTTATAACATTAGGTCGAACTTGAAATCATTGCACTTTCGTATGCCGTAATTCGAGCCGAATTTTTATAATCAAATGAATTAAATTTTATTCGAATAACCGACGTGTGCCAACCACGAAATTATTTCACGACTATCGAGAAGATAGTTATGATTAATTCTCTCAGACTTGTATTCAAATACGCAAAGAATTTTAAGAAAATTGTATTGAAGAGTATTGAAGTTCTTATCTGTACGAGAAGTAAGGAAGGGCCAAAATGCCAATTGTCTCTCTCATTTTTAAGGGCGAACCGCACAGTAAATTATGGAACTCAAGACTGTTTTGTAAATCAAGTCGAATCGTAGAGAATCGAATTGATTTGAACTGTATTTATAGAAATTGAATTGAAAGCGTGACTGTCAAGTCAGTGTTCTCGGATTCAAATCTCAGTGAGTTTAGACCATGACCATACTTGTGAATGCTCCGTCGGCAAAGGCATAACACTTAGTGGTCACGGATCTATGCCACTTTCGGCCACTTCCCTTCTCCTTTTCCTTCGCCTTTTCCCTACTTTGTTCTGACTATTATCGTGTTTCACCTAAAGGTGACATTCCATGTTACCAATACGCATTATGTATACTTTCGTATGAACTTTTCATTCGAAGTTCATACATTAGAAGACCAGAGAAATAAATTCTAAAACTCATCTCCTAAATCACTAGCATCCAAAGCTATCGGCTTTATTGAAAACTCTACTACACTTGAGATTTGAAATCACGATCGTTGGGTTTTCTAGTCAAGATGCTTGGCCTATTCGATCACTCAGTCCACATCGATAACCTATCAAGGAAACGAATTTGAAAACATAAGTTTTTTCAAGTTACTTTAAACAACAAAAGAGGATCGCTTTCCAACAACGACATATCTTTTAGGAGGCTATGGTCAAAAGTTTTAAGCCTTCCAGTGCTAAATGGCATTTAACAAAGCTTAGTGTTTTGGGAAGCTACGTACCATGACCTATCATAACCTAAAAATCTTAGGTAATTTCTAAGAAAATATGCGGCGGCATTTTATTCTCATCTAAAGAACATCATAAAACAGACAGATAGATAAAAATAGGATAAGAGGATTAAATAAAGGCAATCAAAGGGCAATAGGGATTGCCTTGTATAACAGTGTCGCACATTCAAGATATCGTTCCGGTTGCTACTACAGGAAAGCTTTTAGATGAAATTTTGTATTTTATGAAAGAGTTTGATTCTAAATATTAAGATTGCAGGCAGGGCGAGCAGTACGGTGAGCGCTTAGACTAACATTATTTGATCATAAGCATAAATTGAGCTTAGAATTGCAACTCTGTTAAACAGCGGATAATATGTTTTTGTCATTAGACAAGTAATAGTGATTTTATACAATGAAATCTTACAGTTGATTTCATGAAACAGAAAAGGAAACAGAAGGCGGCAAGTCCTAGATTATCGTTATTTAAAATATGAAAATATTGTATATGATAGTTGATAGTGAAAATTAGAGCTTTGTGCATCGAATCGTTTATTTGAATCGATTTATTCGATCGATTTTGTTCAAGCGGCTTCTTTAAATCGTAAGGAACGGCATATCCCATCGATGCTTTGCTCGATTAGCTACAAAATATCAAATTCGAAAAGAAACCTCTTCGCCCAAGTTACGTTATTGGCTTTCTTCGTTTTCTTCGATTCTCCTACTAAGACGGCTTATCCCTCACACATTTAATACAATTCATAAAGAGTGCAAATAAGCTGACAAGATCAACAGTACTATGACTAAATATATTCAATGTTCAAATAGATTAATGCCTCAAATCACTTTATGCGAAAGGATTACTCTTTGAAAACTTTTACGCTTTCATTTCCACACAGAATTTCTTCCCGAAATAGATAACTGTAATGGTAAAAATATTTCGAGAGAATCTTGCTTTATGGACATGGTGGAAATGGAGTGCTAAGAGCCTTCCCTTTCCAATCCTAACATTAATAAATCTTTACCATGGACCATTTAAAGCAAGAGCCATTAACGGGCAATTCCCAACTCATATATTTTATATTCAAGTCAAAGATAATCAATCGATTTATTTGATAGCCGATCGCAAGTCGTATTATCAACCAGATACTCTTATACGGTTCACTACATGAGTTCACTAACATGAATTTAATGAAAAATGCATTATGCCCATCGAATGAAGAAATTAAATGAAATGTCACAACATGGCCATAGAAGAAGAAAGCGACGCGACATAACCTCAAAAAAAGATTAAATTTCAATTTAGTAGAAGGAGCTGCAGTTTTTTGCTTCTTTATTAATTGGCAATCGGTTTTATTGAAAACTCTACCGCACTTGAGACTTAAACCGACGACCATTGTCTTGTTAATCGAGATTCTTTGCCTACTCGGTCACTCAGGCGGATAAAAAATGATGAATGATGAAATTTCATTCGCAAATAGTTTTGTTTTTACGAGTTCATGGTTTTTCTACGAGATCGTTCAGGTCATCTATAAGTTATTTGTTGTTTAAATATATGCGCGATCGCATCTGTGATTATTAGAGAATCATATTCCTAGAAAAAAAAATACTAAAATTGCTGTTAGGTATAAGAAGCAGACGGTGTTTGTATACTAAGTATAAGAACGCTGATGGATATTTTCTTGAGACTAACTGATGGTGGGGATTGTGTTCTTTTCGCTTAGAGTAATCACAGGATTTGAATAAAAACATATTCAGATACTTGAAAAGAAAAGCTTTTTATTACTATTATTATCTCGGCATAACGATTTAACTCAGGAGTCTTTAATAATTGTCTAGACCAAGTAGAAGAAAATGCTCTATGCTTTAGGTTTTCTTCGTTTTTTTTTTTTTTTGACGAACCACTGAGGGAGTGTTTGCTATACGCGTAATATGACTATGGTGAGGAAGAACCGCGTAAAGAGAGAACGATTTTACGCGTGTGGCCAATGGGCTAGTTTTATGCTTTCATCGATTGTGGTCACGAATACCGGTGGTAGACTCGGTAGTCACAACTTTCACCTACACTAATGGTAACTCCCTTGCATCTGAGTTAAATGCTTCTGCTCATCAGTGTCATCCAGAATATTGTTAATGATCAGCAGGGTGCGCTTTCGCAGGGAAAGAGCTTTTCTTTGCTCTCCGGCCCATAGGGATAGGATTTTCCCTTCGCTTCTTTTTTACTTCTAAGAGTCAATGGCAACTTTGTACGCTTTTCGCGCGAGCGTCGGAATTTCTTTTTATAAAGATTCTGTAAATCTCTGCCGTTAAGGGGTTAAGGGGCTCAGATCGATAGACCTACCAACGGTAAGAATAAGTGATGAAGCTGTGCCAATAGAACAGGAGTGAAGAATACTAACACCAGAAGTGGTGTCGCCGCAGTGGTGCACGTTGAGTTAAATCTAATTGGAAATGGAAGAAACTACTTTCATGGATTCTCCAACTGTCTAGCATTCGACAGTTGACACTGAGTATACCCACATTTATGGACAAGCCTTCGTAATCTGACTGTATTATCCGCCTTACGTAATTATACCTTAGTGGTCTCGATCCAATTTCACGTGAAAAGATATATATGTATACAAGTCGAATGAGAAGTGCGTGAACGGAGATCAAAGAGTTTTTTAATTATCTTATAAGATTAATAATATATTGTTTTTAAATTTAAGAATAAAATACGATGAGAGTAAATTGTGTCCTCCATAAGACAAGGCTTGATTTTATCTTTTTCTTCACAACTAAAGCCATAATTTTTTTAAACTTCAAGTTGCTACGCTCGATTTGCGGCGGCGGCTAACCAAGTTATCGCCTTTCGCAACCAGAATTTCGGGTCTGCGGGATTTCTTAATAATTAGAAGTCCCGTAGAAAGCCCAATAGATCTTTCCGTTCGGATTAGTACATCGGCGTTCATTTCTTGTCCTCTCTTGCTCATCAGATAGAACTCGTTCGGCACTGATTTCTTGCCCTCTCTTGCTCATCAGATAGTACTCGTCCGAGACTGATATCTTGCTTCCTCTTGCTCATCAGATAGTAGTCGCCCGTCACTGATTTCCTGCCTCCTCTTGCTCATCAGACAGTACTCGTTTGAGACTGATTTCTTGCCCTCTCTTGCTCATCAGATAGAACTCGTGCGATACTGATTTCTTGCTTCCTCTTGCTCATCAGATAGTAGTGGCCCGTGACTGATTTCCTGCCTCCTCTTGCTCATCAGACAGTACTCGTTTGAGACTGATTTCTTGCCCTCCCTTGCTCATCACATAGAACTCGTGCGATACTGATTTCTTGCTTCCTCTTGCTCATCAGATAGTAATCGCCCGTGACTGACTTCCTGCCTCCTCTTGCTCATCAGGCAGTACTCGTTTGAGACTGATTTCTTGCCCTCTCTTGCTCATCAGATAGAACTCGTGCGATACTGATTTCTTGCTTCGTCTTGCTCATCAGATAGTAGTGGCCCGTGACTGATTTCCTGCCTCCTCTTGCTCATCAGATAGTACTAGTCCGAGAGTCACTTCTTGTCTTCTCTTGATCAAAAGATAGCATATTTGACATTTTTGACTCGATGTGGACGTCAACTTGCAAGGATCTGTACAAAATGAGCTAAACCCAATAACAGTTCGGAGATATCATTACTTATTTCAAATTTTTCCATCCGCAGCTTTGTGCACATTGCAGTTTTCGTTTCGTTGCAGTTTCTGAGTTAAAGGAAAACAGAATTCCGAAATTAGAAAAGACATTCGCGCCCTTCCCTACTATAGAAATACTTGCTTGCATCTTAAGTTATCAAATCGATTTACATGAAATCACATCCAAGAGTAGGTTCGATAGATGTTCCCGTAGACGAGAGTCATATTTAAAAGTCTTAAATATAAATTCAATGACTTATATATTTCTTAATATATCAAATCTTTAATTTCGAATCAAAGGAATATATTAAAAATTTACTTAAAACACTTATGGAAGAAAAACAAATTTTTTTTTTTTTTTTTTTTTTTTTTTTTTTTTTTTTTTTTTAACGACAGCATATGTACGAACAAGAAGAAAAACTACACTGCCCAGCACGCATCGCACGCATACCTCTTAGTCATTAGCCTCTCTCTTCCCTATCATCAACACACAGAAAAATCATACTTGCGAAGACCATAGCAAAAAAAAACACTGATGCACATGCATATGCATATGACTGACAAATTTTTGCGCCAGAGTATTGGTTTGTTTTTATTTAGATGTAGTAGTAGTTGCATTTTACCTTTTTTTCTATGTATAACAGAAAAATGCAAAAAAGGAAAAACAAAAACAAAAAAAGCAAAAGACATGCGCACGTACTAGTAAATGCAAGAAAGCATATGCACATATATGCATATATGAAAGGACAAGAATACCCCTACATATATGAGGAAATCAGAACAATAACAACACCAAACGAGAACAAGAACAAAAATCGTTAGTTATATTAACAGTTCCCCATTTTTTGGGGAAAAATACTTTTAGCAAAAGTAATGCGATATGCAGAGAGTGCAGTCCAGAGCACTGACGATGATGACGATGATGAGAAGTGCATAAAATACAAAAGTATATAAAATGTGATATGTGAAATCATACAAGTGGGTGAGGGGAGCTAAAGCATGAGAGAGAATTTGGAAGAATGAGCGTGCTGAGTGAGAATTGAGAGCCTACAAATGCAAAAAAAAACAGAAAAACAGAAAAAAAAAATGAATTTTAGATAAACAAAAAATGCAACAACAATGCAGAGGGAGAATTTGTAAATGTGTAGTAAATAAGAGCTTCTTAGTCGAATGGGAATGAGAGTAAATAACTTTTACGTAGAGAGCTCGTTCAGTAGCAGTAGAGGGAGCTACGAAGCTATGAAAAACAAAAAAACAAGAGCATTTTTACTTTTATTGCACTTATTGCAGTAGCAGCCTAAAAATATGCAACCGGCTTTTTTTTCATAAGCAATGGTTAGCCATAAAAACTGTGATGGATTGAGAACCTACATGCACATGCACATGCACATGCACATGCACATGCATACATATGCATGTATATGAACGATATACCGAAAGGCAGCATTTTTTGTTGCATTTTGCGTAGACTTTTTTGTAAGTTTGTCTCTTTTTCTCTCCTTTTTCTTTTTTTATACTCCCATCTATCTATATATATATATATGAGTGAGAGTATTGTTATAAGAGAGGCTAAGGGTAAGGGGGATCGGAGGTGTGAGAACGTAGAAGAGAGAAAGAGGTAAAGAGGTTGTTAGCATTGCAGTTTTAAATGCAATTTCCTTTACTTATACATTAGCAACACTAAGGCCTACTTTTAAGCGTTTGGTTAAATGCAAAATATTGCCTACAAACTACTAGCTCGGTTTAGGTTAGAGTAGAGTAGTGTAGAGAGTATTTTTTTGTTTTTAGTTACGTTTCAAACTTACTTGATGATGGAGGTGAAATGAGATAAATAAGGGGTTTTATTATATTGTGTTGTTATTGCAGTTGACCACGTTGTATTTGCTTTAATTTGTTTTGGGTCGGAAGAGTGAAAATTCAAAAAAAAAAAAAAAAAAAAAAAAAAAGCTTTTTACCAGTCTTATGCAGCATCATTAACATGATGATAATGACGAGAACAATCACGATCATGATGACGATGACGACGACGATGATGATGATGATGATGATGCTCCTGATTACTATGTGTGCACTAGTATGGCTTTACATGGCTGATTGCTGATTGTATGGCTAGGGTTGCGTTATGTTGTTGTTTATTCTTCGGATATGTGTTAGTAAATGCGTGGGGCTCACGGGGTTTTGGTCAGTTGTACGGAAGTTAGAGTCGGTCTTATGTTATAATGATGGGCAATGCGTTGCATATAAAGTTTAAGAGAAACGATTGCATTGTGCATATAAATTTATATGTAACTATGAATGTTTGTGCATAGGCAGAGAGACTTAAGCTGCAAGTATTTTTTCTATTCCTTCGAATATCCCTTAGGGTGGTCGGTTGAGTGTATATATATATATATATATATGTATTGAAGTATATGAACATGCCAGCATGTTCATGCGTGTGTGCGCGTATGTGTGCGTGTGTGCGTGCTTGTGTTTTTGTGCCTGCATAAGTATGTTATAGGCCTACCATATACTTTGTCTAGGGTGTTGAACGTTTGCTTTGGCAATATTTCGCGCGCGTATTTCTACTCAAAGAAAAAAAAAGTAACAACAAAAAAAAAAAAAGAAGGAAGAGGCAAAACAAATACAAATATAAGAATTTTTACGCGGCTTTATGTATGGAGGGAGGCAAAAATGCATTATGTGTGTATATGTATATATGTCGATTCATATATACACATTTGTATACATATATATATATATATATATGTATATATATATATACATAAATATGTATGAAAAGATACCAAACGTATATATGTGCTGATGCTTAACAGCAGTTAGGGACATATCGGTGTAGTATGCGTATGTATAAGAGTGTGCGACTAACTGGTCAAAGCATATACACACTGACACAAAACACAACGACAACGAGTTTGAAGTTTTCCATCATCATATCGAACAACGAAAACGTTGAAAAACGCCGAACGCATCCAATGTCCCGGAATCATGTTGGCATACGGCTTTTGAACGTCTTTTGAGTACAACCATTTGCTTTTTTATATTCACGGGTAAAAAGCGTCCAAAAAACTCTGTTTTTCGCTTAAAAACCACAGCACAGCTGCAATAAATAACCACAACAAGCTCCAACGTTCTAAATGCAAAAACAAAAAAAAAAACGAAAAATTTTTGAAACGGTAGCTGAGCAAAAAAAAAAATATAATATATATATATATATATATATACATATATATATAACAAAAAAGGAAAATCAAAATAAATCTGACAAATATTTTAATACATATAAAAATGCAATATATATATATAATATATGTATACATATAATATATATACATATATTTATTTATATATATATATCTATGTATTATGTATATATATATATAATATATATAGAAATATATTTATATTTATATATATATATATATATATATATATATATAAGGAGGTGTGTGAGCACATGTGTATATATATATATGCACACACACATTATTATTATATTCTATATATTATATATATATATATATATAAAATATCTAAATTGTTTGGTAAGGTGTGAAGGTGGTGTGCAAATGCTTATGTTTACGTGTGTGTGCCGCATGCGAGTGCATGTGAGTGTGTATTAAATTGCTTCGTTGTTGTACTATACTAATAATATAGAAGAAATTCGCTAATATTTAACGGAGTAATGAGTGCCTACGAAGAATAAGATACAGCAACATACAAGACACTGCTGGTCTCTATTGTTTACATATATATATGTATATATATATATATAAATATTATATATTATTATAATTGTATATATATATTAAAAAAAAGAAAAAAGATAACAAAAGCAAGGAGATTCTCAAAGAGTTGTTTGACTCATTATCAAGACTTTAAACGCCACCTTCTGTCACTAATGATTCTCTTACCTACCCTCCTTACCTTCATAATTTAATCAAATAATGATGTTTTGTTGATCCCGTTTTTTTTTTTTCTTGTTCTTGCTGACCCCAAATCTTTATTTACAGTTTATTGACAAGTGCTTATAAATAATTTGAAGAAACGAATAGAAGAAAAAAAATAAAGGCTAACTGCCCCTTTAAAAACATTTAAGCAGCTTAAGAAAAAAAAAGAAGGAAAGGAAAACAGAAAAGCTAGATAAATATTTAAAAAGAAGTCAAACAAAAAGAATGAGAATAAATAAAAAAAAAAATATTTTCTTAAAAGAAAAAATTAACGAAAAAATGTTAAGAAATTTTAAATAAAAAAAAAAAAAAATTTTTTTTATTTTTTCTAAAAATTAAAGAAAAAAACAAACAACATTAACAAAAATCACGCAAATAAAATTTTTATTTAAAACAAAAGTTATTAAAAAAATAAATAAATAAACATAACAAGAAAATTGGAAAAAAATTTTAAAAAACTAACAAAGTTATTGAAAGAAAATTTTTCCTGAGAAAAATTAACAACATTTTCTTTTCATTAAGGGCGTCGTCGTTGAAAAGAAAAAACTTTAATTTAAATCTCTTTTTTTTTTTTTAGAAAAACTTTAAAAACATTAAATTTAATTAAACCTAAACAAAAAAAAAAAAAAAACAAAGTAATATATGTGTATATAACATTTTATTTGTTTAATGGAGAAACGACGACGACCCTAATGCGCGCTTAAAAAAATTTTTATTTCGTATAATTTCGTTTTTTAACGTTGGAAAGCGTTTCGATTAAAACGTTTAATAATATAAAAGAAAAAAAAAAATAAAAATAAAAAAAAATTAAAAATAAATAATTTTGTAAATAATGTTAATATTGTCGTGTACACTAATCGCATTTTTTATGAATTCATCATCATATCAACAACTACAACAACAACAACAACAACAAACACAAAAAACATATGCTGCCTCATACAGTAAATTAATAAAATTTATATCAAAACCGCTACTAAATCAAAACAACTATAAAATGGATAAATAACATCAGTAAATTGTCCTGTAAGCAAAAAAAAAAAAAAATCTCATTTTTATTTGAATAAGTAATTTTCAAAAACAAAAAAAATTTTTTAAACTCGTAAAAAGTTAAAAAATTTTTTTTTCTTAATTTTCATTTCTATTATTTTAAAATCTTTTAATATATAATATTTTCCAATATTTGGGAGATTTAAAAAATATATATATATTTATATTTACATGAAATTATTTTACTTGAATACGTAATTTTTAAAACTCATAAAAAGTTTTAAAAATCTTTTTTTTTTAATTTTATCAAAGCTATTTTAATACCTATTAATATTTAGGAGGTTTTTTAAGAATAAAATCTATTTTTTCAGCCAAAATTATTTCATTTCAATATAGAATTTTTAAAATTAGTAAAATATTTTAAAAAAAATTTTTAACCTACATTTATGGCAAGAGTGAGGATCGTTAAAAAATAAATATATATTTTTTTACCAAAATTTTATATACATTTACAAGATATCCTTTTATTATTATTATTGCAAATTATTTAGATTAAAAAAATAGTTTCTAAAATTAGAAAACAAGATGAGCATCAGCTCACTCAAAATTACTGAATTTTTTGAAATCTTTTTTTTCTTCAAATTGTGCAAATATCTTATGGAGTTCTAAGCTTCTTAAGAAAAAAAAAAAATGTGTGGAATTTTAAATTTGGTTTGTTAACCTGTTACTTAGGGTGCGCAAGTTTCTTGGCTTAGGACATGGACTAGGTATACGAAATATAAGGAATAATGAAAATTTCCTTGGCTTGATTCCTGGACTACATATACGAGACATAAGGAATAATAAAAGTTTTCAAGCATTTTTTTTTCCGAAACGTGAAACTTAAAGAAAATGAAATTTTCTTCCTAAGTAAAATTTCGCTTTCTTTGAAGATACAGTTCAACTTGTCTTCATTCTGGAAATTGCGTAGCTTTCCCTAATTTACTCCTACGTGGGCACTTCTCAAATATGGAATAGAACCAATTTTTAATTTATTTAAAATCAAACTTTAAACCGTGTAAAAAAAGAAAAAGTTTTATTCAGCTTTTTATTTAAAGTCTTGACATTGAAATCTTTCGAGTCTTACCATCTGTAAATATTATACTTTCTCGTTTTCTATTTTTCGGAATGGGCGGGCAGTTATGAAGCGGCCAGTTCCTCAAAGTATTTTCCAATTAAAAATCCAAAGATATTGCGATTATTTGGATACAAAACAAAAATACGATGTAATATTTGAAAGTAAAAATGTAGGGCACTGTACTATTATTAGGTGGATAACGCAATGTACGAATTATTTATAGATACTAGCTACCTAGACAATAAAGAATATTTTAGAAAAATTCATTTGAAAAGCATGGGGAAAACAGAGTATTCTATATAGTAAGAACAGATCTTTCCTAAGGTTCCAAGTATCTTGATAAAAATGAACATAGATAGGTGGAATACTTTGCATTACGTAAAGCTAATAAAGTTTCGAGACTCTTAAGGCAGATATATAACCAACCCCTATCACTTATATATATATATATATCACTCTATCACTTATGGGAAATAGCAAAGGGTGTCTTCCAAACTCTAAGTGATTTTATAAGATGTTCCAACAACTATAAGTGGAAGAAAAGAAAACGATTCAAGCATTTGTAAAAGCGTGTAAAAAGAGTTATATTCCGTACAGGTTGAAGGTTCCAAGCATCTTGATAAAAGTGTATTGCTTGATGCAAAGCTAATAAAGATTGGAAATCCTTAAGCCTTGCATATATTCCTTAACTTATCGCTGAGGGGACGTAAAGTAAAGTGTGTCTTGCAAACTGTAAGTGATTTCATAAGATGCCCTAACAACTATGAGTATTAGAAAAAATGACATCCAGGCATTATGTTTATAAAAGTGCATTTTTATCAATGACGATGAACCGATAACTTAACTATTAATATAGTTTTACTCATTACCTTATTCAATACTTTATCTCATAGTTTTGAAAGAATATTTCTCTACACTTAGAGTCGAGTCTTTCTGAGGTTCAAAATATCGTAGCTGGATGAAATTTGCGCTTGCACACTTAGTGCAATTACAAGCCGAATGAGAAGTTTGCAGATAGCGAATATTGAGGAACATTAGATGCCTGAGCAATATTCTACCGGCTTGCAACATCATATTCTATTAATTTCGAAGCACTTGGGGATTATTTTCGCAGTTACTTTTATATCAAGTCCTCGAAGATTACTTTGACGCCGCCTTCTTTAATTTCTCTCATGTTATCAGACCGTTTTTGGGTTTTAATAAGATCTGAGCAGTATTCCATTGGCTTGCAAGGTCATATTCTATTAACCTTGAAGCACTTGGGGACTTTGCACTTTGACGCCGTCTTTTTTAATTTCTTTCATGTTATCGGACCGTTCTTTGGTTTTAGCAAGATCTACCTTATCTTGTTTGTACTAACAGTGTGGCGTTGCAGAAATTCAAAAATTTTTTAAATATTGAATTTCTTTGAACTAAGCCATTGAGATATGTGCCTTATATGTTCCAAATTGTTAATATTTTATATGCATTGTATGCCATAAGAGAATGGTTTAAGTCTTCACTGTAGATTTCAATATTTGAATTCACTTAAATTAATGCCATAGTAACCCATTGGTAGGATAAATATACCGAGACTCTCGTAGTCAATTGTGTATTCCGAGGTGAGACAATAGTCAATAATAAAGCTTGAGTTACTTATTTCCACAATTTGGAAAATGAATAAGATTTTAAACAAAGTCCAAGCAAAGTGGATACCATTGCTGACAAAGAAATGTATCCTCGAAATTTTTCAAAATACTTTCTTTATATAATTTTGCATAAGAATTTCATCCACTCGTTCGTGTAAATGAGAAGCTTACATGGACTTGGAATTCAAGAGTTAATATATATTTTAAGAGCCTTGATGTACTCAAAAGCACTTGGTTTTCCTCAATCGCTTCACTTACTCCTTTGTTGAACCAATACAGACCCGCTTATTGAAGCGATCTCTTCAAGTGATTGCTAGAAAAACATTCACTTGTGGGATAATGAGAAGTTTAGCTCTTAACAGTTTTCCAATCCGTTTGTCTGCAAGATTGTAACTTAGAGTACAATGAGCCAGAACAACAATAATAGTAATAAAAACGAAAAAGACAACAAGGATAACAGGAGTGTAGAGCGCAATTACAATAAATTCAAAACGAAATGCTAAAGAAGGTTCAGTTTCTAGCGGAAATTGCTTTCAGGTACAAGAAGCCATCATCTTACATTAAGCAAAGAAGAGCTGATAGAGAAAAGACTGATAAACCGTATCCATGCTTTACATTAAACGTTACAGATATCCATTCAGTTTGGTGACGATGTTAAAACGATAGCAGTGCATAATAAAGCCAATGAAAAAAGTCTTCACCTTTTTAAGTTATTGATCAGGCATAGTTTTAAGAAGAGAATGCAAAGACAGGATATGTTCAGTTGTTCACTGCTAAAAAGCCTAAACTCCTGCAACGCATGTAACAAAGAATGTTTCTCAAAAGTACGATTGTCTAGTTATCTATCACTCCAAGTTTTCGTCAACAAGTTTTTCGAATTTAGGCTTGATTTTCTCAGGAAACTTGGCATATATGAGTCTGTCGTAACCGATTCTAACTGGCATATATTCCCTATGATATTCGGGAATTTTTGTAAAGTCTAAAAAATGCCCATCCAATTGCGTAAGGCGTTTCCAATCTCAAGTCAATTACGCTAATCCTCACTTTTCAGTATTCAGATCTTAAGTTTTAGTTTTCATATATTCAGTTAGAAAAATAAAAGGATTAACAATTTAAAAGGAAGACTCGGCTTTCGTCATAGAAACTTTTGTTTATTGTTAAACCAGAGGATAAGTTTTTACTGTTTTTTCCCTTTTTTTTTTTGTTAAACATTATATCTATGCTTTATTTCAAGCATCTCGGAAAAGATTGCCTTTGTCATGTAACTTCTTTCTGAGATATTATAGGCCGATGCCCTATCTAACTTGTATCTTAATTCTCTAAGAAACACTAATAGCTGTACTTAAAGATTGCTTATATTCGTTTAAAAGCCTTTTCAAATAAGAATATTCTTAGTGGATTTTCACTGAAACAAACGTTGTATAGATGTGAGACTGAGAGCAATTTTTAAATGGTTAGTGGTTCTGGCAAAAATTTACAAGTTCGCCTTCGAGTTTTTGAAGTTAGTTCAGCTATGAATGTCAGTAGTTGCTTTTCTGCGCTCCCCTTTAAACGAAAACATAAATTCACGTTGATATTTCAGGGAGGTACGCGAGGAATATCCTTGAAGTATATGTGAAGCATAAGAAAGGAAACTCGGCACTTGCATTTCAAGTGTTTCCCGTTTTTAAAAAAGTTAACTTTGCGAACTTGTAACAATACGTGCAGCGTGCATGAGAACACCACAAAAGCAAAAAACAGTTCTTTAAAAATATTTTTTTGGAATGGAAGTAAAGATACTTATTGCATCCGGCTTTTACAAGACTATGCCTGTAAAGAAAGAGATTTTCTTAAAAATTCCCTGTGATCTACCTACCTTGGCGTGTTTTTGAGTTTGAGCAAAACGACTTCGTCTAGCAATTGATCACCACAGACGGCGAATATAACCCCAATAATAATCGATTCCTTTTTTTGCTATACAAATTTGGAAAACCGGAAATTGCAATCAAACGAATATCTGTGCACGAATTTACCGAACTGTAATCGTGAATTGATTTTAAAGGGCTTTTTGCAGGAAGGGCTTCCTTTTTATAACGAATTAAACCGCGATGTGACTATCAGCTACTTAGAAAATTTCTGGGAATACCTTATTTTCATTTATAGTTAAATCCACTTGTATATCCGAACAAGCCGTATATAGACATAAATTGGTATACATAGGCCATATATGTACTTTGGAAATGCAATGTGAGATAATCAAAAGATTTAAGTGCAATGTTCAGAAATGACTCAAAGATACCGCATGGCGAGATTACGATTGAAGTAAGGAAGAGAGAGAGAGCCCGGTTTCCTACTTTCTATTCTATATTTTCCAATATTCTTTTTACTGTTGTAGTGCTTTGAGTTAAGCAAGAAGTTTCAAGGAATACCTTTTTCCGCTCGTGGGAAAGTCAGATATCAACCTGCTTTTCCTAAAGAAGAATGCACGAATTTTAATGTGGTCTTCCTTTAAAGAAGATTAAAGACAATTACTCTCTAAATGCGTTTCTTCTTTACGAAGCCTTGTCTTGAGTAGAATACACTTTAAGTTCACAACTAATTATCGCGAAACACCCTTGCCGTTGCCGTTGGTTAAATAAGTCGTCACTTACTATAAAAAACCAATGTTATATTATCTTAAGATTCCTTAAGAGGATGTTACTACGTGTATGAACACAGATAATCCAAAATTTGTTGGTCAATCTGGAGAGTGGAGCCAGAAAAACCTCTTCGAAAAGTTTGAAGCTGCTTACAAATTTTGCTATTTTAACAACTCAAACAACTGACAGACGGAAAGACAACTATCTCTATTATTTTACATCTCTGCTTGCAAATTTATGGTTAAGTAATTTCGACGGCATATGAAAAAAACACAATAAGCAATAGTCTGGGCTTTTATTCACTAAAACAATGCCGCCCTCTTCATAAGCATTTATGTAACAAACGCTAATCCTATGAAATTAAAATTTCTTTGGTTTCACAGACAGCCATCGGCCAACCTATAATTTTGCTTTAGCAATGCACGCAAACGTTATGTGCTGTGCATTACTAAGATTAACGCATAACGCAAACATTGTGTAGTAACCTTTAGTTGTTTTATTAGCTTATGTAGATAAGTGAGCACATTTCTTCTTCTTCTTTTTCTTCGTCTGTTATTCAGCAAAATAATAACTGAAGATACGCTGGGATGTGTAAAAAAGGCACATTTATTAAACCAGATCAGAGACAGGTAAACAAACCTTTTGCCATATGGTAAATTTTTCTTTCGTCGCATACACATTGTGTTGTCTTTCAAAAGCGCGTGAGAAGTTTCAGGAATATTGAGCAAATTTTGAGTACAATTTAGTTAAAATCTATTTGAATCCACCGCAGCATTAATTTATTTGAGGCAAGATGGATGATGAGGCTGAAACGTACAAATTGTGGCGAATACGTAAAACTATTATGCAGTTAAGTCATGATCGCGGCTATTTAGTAACCCAAGATGAGTTAGATCAGACGCTTGAACAATTCAAAGAAATGTTCGGTGATAAGCCAAGTGAAAAAAGGCCAGCACGATCAGATCTAATTGTTTTGGTTGCTCATAACGATGATCCCACCGATCAAATGTTTGTATTCTTTCCGGATGAGCCAAAAATCGGTATTAAAACCATTAAAACATACTGCACGCGCATGCAGGAAGAGAACATACATCGGGCCATTGTAGTTGTGCAAGCCGGCATGACTCCGTCCGCTAAGCAAAGCCTGGTCGACATGGCACCGAAGTATATACTGGAACAGTTTTTGGAGTCAGAATTACTTATCAACATAACAGAGCATGAATTGGTTCCCGAACATGTTGTTATGACCCCGGAGGAAAAACAGGAATTGCTAGCCCGTTATAAACTCAAAGAAAATATGTTAATGCGTATACAGGCCGGTGATCCAGTGGCTAGATATTTTGGATTAAAGCGAGGCCAAGTGGTGAAGATCATACGTCCGTCAGAAACAGCTGGACGTTATATATCGTATCGTTTAGTATGTTAAATGATGCAGAAAAATTCCATTTTAAGACTTTTCTAATTACTTTTCTATAATACAAAATTAATCTATAAAAATTATTGAACAAGTTGCGTTTTTTTGTAGATTTGATCGTGCACTAAGGATTAAGAGAAACAAATTGAGAAATTGCTTAGGAGGGTCAGATATGGAAGGTGGCGTATGATTTGAATGTTTCTCTCCCTACAAAGCAAGACGATCCTGGGCCGCATGTCATGCGAATTATAAAGGTTTTTGGCTATCAACGTTGGCCATTGTGGTATCCTAAATTGCCGGCCAATTTTGTTTTATAGATTTTCAAAAGCCAAGAAAAAGTATTGTGCACTTGGTCACACTGTTATGTGTCTGATCTTTTCATACCGCCAGCATACCGCAAACCTGAGCAAATCTTGGATCCCCGTAGCAGCTGACCTACATAGTAAAAAAGTCCATGGGCAAACGACTCTCGATGGCTTCTTCAAGAGAAACGCCCCGTTGACTGACACGACAAGGAAAAGAACGCCAGAATTAGTTTAGGAAATTGATAAGAATTTATGAAATCTCTGATACCTGGAAGTTGATCGACCATTTAACTGAAACCGGTACGAAAAAATTGGTTAAGCTGGGTCGATTTTTTGAATCCTCTCTCATGTAATCACTCCCATGAAAACTGAGTCTTTATATGGTATAAAAGGTCTCATTTTCATTATTTTAAAAAATTGACAAAGAAATCAAACTTAGAAAATTATGCATCACATTGGTCTATTTCTTGGATAACACAACGATTCTCAATTTCATTGAACAAATTCAGGCTTTTTTCGCAATTTCATCGTGCTTTTCACAACGATTCTCAATTTCATTGTACAAATTCAGACTTTTTCTCAAACCTTTGGGAAGCATAGGTTTTGAATAGTGAACCGACAAATATGGAATTCGATTCATGCGCAAATCACACATGCGCTTACCTAGTAGCCGATATAAAGACTTCCATTCTATTCTTAATTCTATGTTTACTAAGATTAGCTTTTTTTACACGGTCTTTAGGTCAATGTTCAGGATATATATGTGGCTATACAAATACAATATCTATGCCGTTAAATTTCAAAGAACCCCATGCCTATGTCATACACAGCTAGTTTCATTTTTAGACGGTATATTTTTTTTGCACGCTGTTGCGTTGACATGATTATTTTTCTGAGATGTTTGAGAAGAAATGTGTTTTACTCGCGCTGATTTCAATTTTACAATCCTTTGCTGACAAAGTACAAGGAGCGCAACCTATATCTTCCTTGGTATACCCAAAATATTCCCCATATTCGCGTCGGTGTTTATATACTTTTTTTGTTGTAGTTGAGTCAAAGCAGCTCTTAATGAATATAACATATGCCGACGGATAAAAGTTGGCTAAAATAAAAAAAAGAAAAAACCAAAAAAAACACTGTAGATAAATAAATAAAAAACTGACACTTGTTAGACTAACGAACATAACACGTGCACATTCTTTTCTTGTCTTTTTTTCGGTATTTTTTTTTTCTTGGTTTTATTTTTTTTCATTTTATCCAAAAAAAATATAATAAAAACTTTAAACTTAAGAAAAATACATGACAAAGCGGAGAAATCCAGTATGACTCCTTCTTCACTTAAAGACTCAAAGAGATCCTTGTGAAGGGAAAAATAATAAAAAAAAAAAAAGACAAAAGTGTAGATTTTCTAACTCGAACGACAAATTTCCTAAGCTTTTCTTTTTAGAAAATAAATTGAAAAATGTACTCGCAAGTATCTAAACGTAGCGATAAAAATCATGTTTGAGTGTTTTTCTAAACAGAAGCGGAAAACGTCAACGAGTTTGAATTCGGGATAAAAACAAAAAAAAACAGGGCAAAAAGAAAAAACCGCCCCTTTATAAACGAGCATTTTAGTGAGTTAGTGAGTGTGCGATGAGCATTTGAAAGTGCGCATTACCGTTTGAGAGTTTTACCGTTATATACTTGCAAAAATTTCAAATACATGCCAGAGAGGTTCCAAATGGAGCATAAAGAGAGCAGGGATATGAATTTATTTAGCTTTGATTGAATAACTCTTGCAGTATATGGAGTTATGTCATTGCCCGACCGGATACCCCATCATGACTATGCACATACGTGCACAGCCATACATATATGTAACATTCATTGTACATTGGTATGAGTAAAAGTTAGTTTGGCTGTGTTAGAATTCTAACACTTTTGGCATAACTCCATCACCGATATACTCAAAAAGCCAGAGTATCCTTCGTTTAGGGTGAGTCGCCTAAGTAAAACTCCACATAACCCACTCCCCCCTCCCGCCCCAAAAAAAAAGAAAAAACAAAAACAACAAAAAATAGAAAAAAACATTTCTTTCCCTGCTTTCTCTAACTCTATCGACGTTTATGCACATGGTTTGGTTTGGTTCTATTGCAGCAACCATAGATAGGCCTAGTCTGGCTTATAGAGGCCTTCGCTGCAGTTAAACGTGAATTTTTTCGCGTTGTCGATGTTTGTTTTGCGTTTTCCAGCCCTAAACTCGGCCTTTTCCTGTATATGCCTTAAATGGTTTTTGTTGTTGTTTTTGTTGCGCTTCCCTTTTTCCCTTTTTTTTCCCGTTGTGTTATGTTATGTTATGTTAATGGTGATGGTGTTGAATGATGATTTGTTTTAGCGATTTTGCGCGGCCTACATGCTAAGGCGCGCGCCACCAACTGATTTTTTTGCCATTTACCCAGCGATTAGTACAAAACTTAACATCAACGTTAACGTTACATAAAAATTTTTATTTTCGGATTTTTTCTCTCTCCAAAACAACAACAACAACAACAACAACCACAGCAACAGCAACAACAAACAAATCCAAAAAAAAAGAAAAAGGAAAAAATTTAGTAACAAATTCTGAATTGAAAAAAACACAGAAAAAAAAAAATTCAAACAAAATTTTTTAGAAAAAATATAAAAAAAAAATTTTCTTTTTTTTTTTTTTATAATTTTTTCTTTTAATTTGTTTGGTTTTGTCTTTTCAAATTTTTCTTCGAAATCCTTTAAATCTATTCTTTCCTCATTTTCTTCATAAGTGCAAAAAAAAAAAAAAAATAAATAAAAAAAAGTTCAATCGAAACCGCGTCCGTTTTAAGTTTTTTGAAAAACAATAAAGTTTTTTTTATTGCTTCGCTTAACTATTAAAATTTTAGAAGAAAAATTTTTAAAGAAATTTATATGAATTTAAAAAAAAACAAAAACAGCAACAACAAAAAATATGAAGTGCTTTTCTTTATTAAATCAAACGCGTACCAGAAGCAATGTCAGCAACGAAATCAACTACTACAGCAACAACAATAAAACGTACAACTGTCAAGATGTAAACGACTGCGAGCAATAGCTTTTTTTTGCCTTTTTTTCTTTCCTTTCAACAAAAATGTCTAAAATTTGACTCCAGAGTTCATCTATTGTTTTTTTTTGTCCTGGTAAGAAATCCATTAGATAAGTAAAGAAAAATCTCTCTTCTGTAATGTATTAATAACTCTTGTAATAGATGTTTATTCCCGCTTACACTTATATATTCTCATTTTCTCTCTTTCCCCGCTTTACTGATTCTTCCAAGTATAAGATATGTTCTGTTCCTAATACTCGTGGGTTTCCTTTGGGTTTTCTAAATTAAGAAAGACTTGCAATGAAATATTTCTCTCTCTTTCTCTCTCTCTTTTTCTCTCTCTCTCTCTCTCTCACTCTACCATTGTTTCTTGCTCGCTCGCTCTTTACTTGCTCTTCTTTTTCTTGCAACTCTCTTTCTTTCCTTTCTTTCTCTCTCGCTCGCTCGCTCGCTCGCTCTCTTTCCGGTATTTATACTCTGCCGTATTAGTTACTTAGAAATCTTGGATTTACTAGAAAAGAGAATTTCGTGCACTCATTACTTGTCTTAAAATCTTAACTATTTAATACAGATAAATGAATATGTCTATGTATATGTACGTACATATACATATACGTACATACGTAGGAGTAAGTAAAGATTTTGTGGCGAAAATTTTATGAGCATACATCGTACTTGTGGTTGTTGTAGATAATTCATGTGTTTTGTTTTTTTTTTGCTTCTTTCCCTCTTTTATATATATGTGTGTGTATTTTTAAGTTTGTGTATAGTTAGTTATAGGTAAGCATTAAGCTTAAGCAGTCGCTGGTATATATTTAGATAAATATTCCTGCCACTTCTACTTGCTTATACAAGTTTTAACTCAAAGATTATAAATGGCAACAACAACAACAACAACAGGGAGAGACATATATGAAAAATCTCTTTTATTATAAACAATTACCGTAAGTGTAGAAATAGAACTGAAAGTTGTAGGGGATTAAATTCTAAACTTACATCTTAGGCTCCCTCTTTCTCTCTCTCTGTCTCGCTCTCTTGCTATCTATCTCCTTTGAGAAAATTTTCTACTTACAACTCTCACTAGCAGATAATCATTAAATATTTATATACACACACATATATATATATATATATATATATATATATATATAATATATAAATAAAAACAAATCTTTTGTAATAATAAAAAGAAAAATATTTTTAAAACTTTTCTTACAATATTTATTGAGTGCTACTCGACTTTACGATTCACGTCTTCTGCGAGAAGATGCTTGTATATGTTCTATAATTTAAACGACTTATATTTTAGTCTTGTTTAAGTCTTACGTTAAGACTGTTGTGTTTGACGTGGTAATACTTAAGCGTATGTGTGAATTTTAATTAATTGAATTAAAAATTTAAAAAAAAAATAAAAATTTATATAAATAAATAAAAAATTTCATATAAATTTGAAAAAGTTTAAGGAAATAACGAAAATATTTAAAAATTGTATTTAAAAAAAAAAAGGAAAAAAAATTTGAAATTAAAAAAAGCAAAACTTAAAAGAAAAGAAAATCTGACAAAACAAATTTCGCGCGCTTATGGTAAATTGCTTTAAGAAAAAAAAAAAAAAAAAAAATCCAATAAATTTTTAGTAAAATTTTCAAGTGTATCCGACTTAGACATTAAAGAATGGAAATAAGGTTCAAATAAAGAAAATAATTTTAATCACATAAATGAATACAAATAAATAAATAATTTAAAATAAAAAAAAAATTACATCATTATATTACTTCTAAAAAAATTTATTTAACTCTTAATGCGATGGTAAAGTGCTTTTTGATGGCAAAAGCAATAACAAAACAACTTCATGTTAAAAAAGCATAAATGTTAATCATACGTCATAGGCAAGAAATTTTTAAAGCAATTTTTCAAAAGAGAATTAAATACAATCTCAATGGTAGACTGACTCTCTCTCGTGCATTTATAACAAAATAACATAAATGAATCGAATGGATATTAAAAGCTTCTCTTCTGCGTGAATGTGATACAAATAATATTTTTAAGATCTTTCTTTCACATTAGCATTTCTTGGTGATTTCATGATGAAGACTTTCGAAAATTTTACAAAAGATATTTAAAGGCTTATGCTTGCAGACACACACACACATACACAAACGTATATATATATATAAAAAATAAAATCTATTAAATTGTTGATCATACGACCTGTATGTGACTTTGTGGTGGAAGAAATTTGAAAAGAGATTCATTTGCAACTATTAAAAGCTATCATACGCCCAGTAAACTCATTTCATTCATTTATTATTCGCTTTTTACCTCGTTACTTGAACAATTTTTTAAATAATTCAAAAAAATTAGTCAGATTTCGATCACATTTTTAGCAAGTTTTCAAAACATTTCTTAAGAAATTGGAATTAAATGAAATATGTGTACATATCTATATATGTAGATATTATACATGTCCATTATTATTATTAGTTAATTAAATAAAGTAAAGAGATTTTTTAAAGAATTCTTTCTAGATTTTTTTCTTATATATTATTGTCACAATTTAGACATTGAGTCAACTAAGGAAATTTTAGAGAATCGTTACTAAAGCTTTTCACATTTCCTTTTTGTAGAAATTTTTATTATTGTTACAAGTAAATTAAGGGAATTTTATACAATCCTTACTAATTCTTTTCACACTTCTTTTTTCTAGAAATTTTTTAAAATATATTTTTTTTTATCATTTGGAATTTGTAGTCTGTATGTGCTTTATTTTGCTTTTATTTTTATTATTATATTCATTTTTCTACTTGCTTTATATTTATTTGTTATATTAATTAATTTTAATTTTTATTTATTGTAAGTTAAATAGTAATATTATTACAGGATAAATAGATAAGAATAAAATAAGGGATTTTGAGATAATCGTTACTAATGCCTTTTAAACTATTTTTTTTAAAGAAATTTTTCCTATATTATTTTGTATGAGTACCCTACATATAAGTTTTAATTTTTGAAGAAAATAATTAGATAATTCATTCTTCATTTCAACTCAGTAATAATATATTTTATAAGCATTTATTAAAGTAAATTATTGAAATAGTAGATGTATCAAAATAAAATTATTATAATTAATTATTATTTATTATTATTATTAAATGCTTTAAGAAACAAACTTCTTCATACGATGAACGAAAATAGAAAGTAATGATATTGAAATTAGATATGACATCAAGCATTTAACAATTAAACTTTTCCTAGCAAAAATTGATAGAAATTTTTTGAAGAATTTTTCAAAAGTATACATGGCAAGGGCTTAGCTTATGTTTATTCATATATAACAAGCACACATATTATATAACGCAAGACTTTTTAATAAAGATCGTTTATATACAAAATGAATCAACTTTGAGAGAAACCTTTTTAAGTCATAATTCCTCTGCGTTTAGATTTGCCTCTGCCTTTACATATCTGAAACCAGAAAGTGCAATTCGTGTACGGCTTACAGCTGAATAAAAAACTCTTTTTTCTAACTTTGATATAAGGAACCTTTCGTATACAAACAAAACACAAAAAAATCCTCGGTTCTCCGAAAGTTTAGTACATAAGCATAAATATATGTATGAAATTATTTATTATTATCAAAGAAAATAATTTTGGATCAAAGGTAGGACGGGCACTAGCTGCTAAGACGGTCGGCTTTGGTTGTGTTTCTAAATAATATTCGCGTATATATTAAAATAATATTTTTTGTTTTCCGTTATTATTATTATTATTATTATTATTTTATTTTTTTTATTAATAATTTTTCACATGCTGGTAGGTACAATTAAATTCACTTGGATTAAAGGAAAATGAAACAATTTCCTTTTTATTATTTTTTTTATATTTAGGTTTTTTTCTTTAAAAACTTTTTTATATTTTTTAAAAATCTGTTTTAAAAAAATAAGTTTAGCGTTATTTTTATTTTTAGTTTTTTTCTTTTTTTTTGTTAAAAGAAACAAAAACAAAAAAAACGAGCTCAACACAATTTGTTTGTACGGCCAAAAATGTACCTAATACATACATATGTATTTGTGAAATTTCCATTTTCAATTAATCCAAAACTTCGATTTGCTTAAGTCATGTCTGCTCGTCTGTCTGCGCGCTAAATCTGCCAACATTTAATGAGAGAAAAGCAATAAACCACTTATCTGTCTAGTTTACTGACGGATAGGCGTTATATATAAAAAATCTAAAAGGATAGAAAACAATTCTCCAAATATTTAGAATTAACACACATTTCCTCAGAATCTCTATGAATTTGAAAAAACATTTTCTTTTTACTCCGAGACGTTAACAAAAAAAAAGAGGAAAATTAATAAATTTTTTGGAATAAATAAAATGTTTCGATATTTATGGTTGAGTGAAATCAGTAACAATTTTCTTATTTTAACAGAGTGCGAGAATTAACTGCAGCATAATTCATAGTTAGATTAAAAAAAGGAAAGAAGAAGTATTAAAAATCAGCATTTGCACTACCGACTTGTTTTTTTTTTTTTTTTATCTATCACTCTATCAACTCGTTAAATAATGATTTCAAAAAAAATTAAATGTTCATTAAAGAAAGAAATACACATTCCAATCCATTTGGGGGAAAAAAAAATTTTATTTTAGTAATTTATTGAATTTTTAATAATTTCCTAAAATAAAATTTTTATAATAAATTTTTTTTTTAATTAAAAACCAAATTTTTTTTTAATAACATCTTCAAAAAAATTTTTTTTGTGTACCAATTTATTTATTTATTTATGTTATTTATTTATTTTGATTCCTTTTGAAAATTGAAAAATTTCTCGCAATATTTATTTTTGAATAAGAAAAACAAAAAAAAAAAATGAATTTCTTTCATTTTCTTTTTCCATACATATACAACACATAGAAAAATTTCTTGTGTCTTCTTTTTTTTACTTTCTTCTCTCTCTTTTACGCTAAGTAACTCAAAAATCTTCTCTCAATCTCTATTAAATATTATGATAATGAAATAAACACTCATACGTCCTGAACATTTTTGACCAAAAAAAAACAAAATCTTTAGGCATTGATTTCTTAATCTTTAAGATACAATTTGAATATCATTTCTAAGCAAAAAGATAAAATATTTATCTAAGCTTTCAATGCGGAGGCAAACAAAACAAAGCACCAATAATAGCACTCATACGACTAGGAGGTAATATGTTTAATTTTTTTTAAAGGAGAGCAAAACTCAAAGGAAAAGTAAAAACTCTTGTATACTAATATCTAATAAATTATTTGCCCCTTTATATGATGGGCATAAAATTCATTTTATTTACACTTCATTTTCCCTATATTTTACGCTCAAAGCAAATTTTCGCTCTATCAGTTACATTTATATGTATTTATATATAATTACATATATATATGTACCCTCTTTACACTGTTTTTGTTTTCTAGAGAGACCTTCTTAACTAATTCCTTCTTTCTTCTAAAACAATCAATCAAGTAGATATATATATATATATATTTATATATCAAGTAGGTATATATATATATATATAAACATATGTATATATTTATATATGTGTGTATGTAAAATCTATGTAGAATATATATAAAATATACGTAGAATATGTATGACAGTATGTGTCTATCATGCAAACAGAATTTCAACTTTCATATCATTAAAATCATCACTAATACTATGATATCGCATTGGGCTATAGCAGCCAATCTGTACAACAATAACCAACACATTGTCATTTTCACACACAAATCTCACAATAACTTAACAATAAAAACCGAAGACACAGCTTATTATAGTATAACTTACTCGGTTGTGAATGTATGCGAAAGTTGATGCTTTCAAATATTAAATAAATATATGTGGATATATGATATAAGTATATATGCATTTACATGTATATGTTCTTTAACTACTTCGTATGCTGTTAGAAGACGTCTTCGTATCTTGTAGAGTAAGATTTCCTTTCGTATGTTTTTTTTACAACTGCGCACTACATCCTTTTTTGGAACACAATATATATATATATATATATATAATATATTTTACTCGGATATATATTATATACATATATATATGTATATATATATCTACATATATTTATATTTAAGTATAATTGAATGTTCGTTTGTGTATACCTTTACATATTGTATAATTTGACCAAGATGTATATATATGTATATATATGTATGCATGCCTGTATGTAAGTATGTGTAGAGAGAAGACGGAGAGCTACGAGTTTACAAACAAGACGAGTAAAATTTTATACATTATAGAAAATATAGAAAATTATATCTGAGCATGAAGTACTCAAATGAAACGACGACAATTACGATGATGACGACGATGATGATGATGATGATGACGACGATAATGACGATGTACGACGACGTCGATTGCATGAACAGAAGAAAAGACGGCAGCAACAGCAGCAGCACCAGCCGACCAACAACGTCAGCATAAGTATAATAAACCCTTTGAGATGTTCTTCTCTCTACAGTTATACCGTCATTAGCATTCAACATCGTCATCATCGTCATTATCATCGTTACCAGTGTGTGACTATACTAAGCAGGAGCAAAAACAAAAACATTACCATAGCATAGCATAGTATAGCATAGAGATTGTCGTAGTGTACGAGTGTTGTTGTATAGACTCATCATTATAATGGAACATCATCTACGTACACTGTTTTCCTTTTTTTTTTCTCCGGTTACAAGTGTATCTGTGTATGCCTGTTTGCTTCGGTACATTTGCGTGCGTGTGTGTGTGTGTGTTTACGTTTGTCTTGTTCTTTTTACAAATACTACGACGACGACAACAACGGCTACCATTGCTTCATTCTGGTGTTTTGATAATCATAATGATGTTGACGACGACGATGCTAACGACGATGAGGATGATGATGATGATGATGATGATGCTAGCACTACTACTACTACTACTGCTAGTACTTCTACCACGACTAGAAGAGATGGCCAACTAAGTATACCTTATTTCTCTCCTTACGCCAACGACGATTAAGTGTGCGTGTGTTTGTATATATATACGCGTCTATATGTGTGTGTGTGTGCGCCTTGTTGCCTTATTATATTTTTGCCAAGTAAATATGCCAAACGTTTTGTGTGAACGCGTATACGAGTGTTTGTGTAAATGTTCAATGTGTTTTCTTGTTTTTGCCATCAAACCAAGCACACCATAGCATAGACCAGACCAAGGCAAAGCAAAGCCAAGACTCATTGTGACCATTAGACATTTAGTTAGGTTTAGTTTAGCTTCGACTACTTTTGGCGTGAGTTCTCGTATTTTAAATAATTTATTTGTGCGAAAATATCTAAATTATTTTATTCCATATATATATATATGTAAATATATATATAAAATATATGACATACATATATGTATATATTTATATACATACATATAAAAAGCTAAGTCTTCAACATCTTACGAGACATTCGTCTTAGGTCAGGCGAACGTTAAGTATGCGTGCGCGCGCTCTTGGGCTTTAAAGCAAAAAAAAAAAAAAAAAAACGAAAAACAAAACAAAACCACAATAAAAACATTCTATTTCCGATAACTGAATCAAATTGACGTACGCGTACTTTTTTCTCGGTATATTTCGAATGAAAACAAAAACTACGAAACTACGAAAAAAAAAGAAACAAAACGTTTAAGCGGTTTTACTTATGTTTACTACTTTGTTTTTTTTTTTTGTTTTTTTTTTTTAAATACAACAAACAAATGTTGGAATAACTAACAAATCTCGATGGTATTATATTGTTGTAAAAAAAAAAAAGAAAGAAAATTTAATATATATAAATAATATTTATTTAAAATACAATAATTTTTTTTAAAGCAAAAATTTACTTTTGTTTTTTTATTTATTTTATTTTTAATACAAAAGGATAATATTAATAATAGTACTGTAAATCCCAAAAAAAAAAAAACTAACTTTTTTCAACTCAGTTAATAACAGTTTATAATAAGTGCCTTTCACTTTCGATAAAGTTCACATATACACGTGAATATATGTACACTAAAAGAAAAATCAAAAAAAAATTTTTTTTTTTTAGTTAAAAGTTTTAAAAAGTTGTAGATAAAAGTTTGACTATTTTATGGCTGCACAAAAAAAAATAATATAGAAAAATATAAAATATGGAAATAACAATTAATGCCCAATGCAATCAAATAACTTAGATAATGAAAATGAGTAACAACAACAAAAATTTTACCAACAACATCAACAAAACTACAATAGCACTAATACTACGGCTACTACAACTATTAGTTGTAATGAAAATAATAATAGAAGAAAAGAATAAAAATTATTGTGTAGCAATAATAATAATAATTAT